>VNJV01002520.1:0-83835 GCA_008042635.1 Drosophila nikananu
GTCCAAACCCGGTGTGGAATCTTAAACATAACTAAATTTCACGTTAAAAAATCTATTGCACTTACCTTCTTAATTAACACACTTCACACGGTGACACTTTTAAAAACGTGCAATAAAACTTTTGAGATTTTTTTCAGCGTGAAAAAATGCATTTTTCCGGGACACAAAGCAGACGCGTCCGTTCCGTTTGGTATTTGGCACAAAACAATCGAGCTTCAATAGCGCACACATGACATTTGAAAGATCCGTCATATCTGTCCTGGGTCAAAAGTTACACAGGGGTGTCCACAACCCCCACAGTGTCCACGACCCCCACTTTTCCCCTACATATAATGCAGCTGTTACCTTGAAGCCCTTACCTTTCCCTGGATTATCAAATTTAATCTGTTGAGTAAAACTAATAATAAACAGTGGATAATCTTGAAAATCTCTGCCAACTGCCATGGCAAATGTTTTCCTTAGCATTGAAGGGGATCCTGAGCTACACGAGAAGGCAATCTCGGGGTCTCTCATGTGGTTCTGCGTGGGGGCACACATTGTGCCAAGTGTGTATGCCCCATAATATATATATCGATAATATTTCATTATCCCCCTGCCACTCCTGCTGCCCCTGTGAGTGCGTCGAAGTGCACACATAAATTTGGGAAAAGTAAATGCACTGGCATATTGGTAGTCGAAAGGTCTGCAGGACCTGCTGGGCGGCGGCAGTTGCCTTCACAAGATGTTTTCCGGGCAAGGGTTTGCTTGTAATGGAGCTTAATGCAATTTCCGCCCACAGCCGGCACCCACAATCCCTCGATAAGGTAGCAAACGCCAACACAATTTCTCCCAGCAAACATATTTTCCTTTGGTCAGTAGCTCAGAGAGCAGAGTCAAGATAGATTTCTGTAACCCGACCATAAGATACCCGGGAAGTCCTCTTTGCTCAAATTATACAACGTAAAAAAAAAATATATTGAATAAGTAGTAGTAGGAAACCCGAGTCAAACACAAAGGAAAAATGCAATTTGTTTGGCCCTTGTTACGGGGCGTATACACGATGTCGACATTTGCCACTCCGGACTCTGGAGTCCCGCTAATTAGCTGCTGGCAGATTTGCAACCGGAGAAGCAGAGAGAACCAAAGAAAAGCCACCCGGCAACATCTGAGCCAAGCTAGAACATGAATGGCATATTTTTCCAACTCCTCCACTGGCCGCATAAAAAATCGCTTAAGTTAAGCGAAGCGTCAAGTCGTTTGCCCGTCTGTGTCCACCACAAAGGATTTGGCCAGTTAGCCAGCCAACACTCGAGTGGCTGCTCCGGTCTAGAGATGTGCAGGGGACTCCCAATGGAGTTGAAACTTTGTTTGGCCGGCACTCTGATGTCTGATTTAACCCCAGCTGGTGTCGGGGGACATTGCAAGAGTATTTTTGTCTTCAAGCAGATTGCACACGGAAAAACTTATTCAAATTGACACTTAACATTATAGTTTTATTGAGCTCTGAGCTTAATGTAAGTTTTTGTTTGTTTGTTAAGCTTTGTTTTAGTTATTTTATAAAAGCTGAAGATACTATTTTTGTAGAGTTAATAAACTTATGGTGTTGGGAGCCTTTAATTTAGATTTTTATTGCAAGAACTTTTCTAATTGTTGTGTCATCTACCTTATTAATATGTTATTTGATCTGCTCTTGGTTTTAAAAATGTTTAAAAAATCTCCAGATATTTTTTCCTAATTATGTGTGAATCCAACATTTTCTAATCCCCAGTCGTGTTTAAAGCGACCACCTCTAGCTGGAGACCACTGCAGAACTAACCAACTGAAATGTTGTCTTTGACATGGCTGTCGGTTTATCGCGCCGCTTGTCAGCACAGCTTTCCCGCCCGCTTGGTTTTTCTTTTTCCACCGATCTCCATAGTTTTCTTTATACCTTTCTTTCTTTATAGAGCAGCTTTTGCTGCATGTCATTTGGCAGCAGGAAGGGTTAGTAGCTAAGGGAGGTTCACTGGGGCTAATCGAAGGGAGGGGCAGGCCAAAGGAGCTGATGGGGCGAGCAAGTAACCGGAACAGCCTCAATTTATTTGCACTTAGGTTGCCGAGGACAAGAGGTTAACAATGCAAGTGGCAGCTGCTTTGGTTTCGCTTCTGCTCCAACTCCTTGCAGTCCCTTCTTCCGGCTTATCTCCGCTGATGGGCCACACACCACCTGTGGCCAAGGTGTGCTCGGCGCCACTTAATTGCTTAAAAATGCGAAAATAATTGCAGCAAACGCACTCGGCACAGGAACACCAGCCAGCAGAGGCAACTGCACAAAGAGCAATTCAAGCGACTTCCAGCTGAAATCGCTGGCCCAAAAAGCTTCATGCATTTTCATTACGTTAACGGAGGAAAAGCACACGGAAAATGCAATGCCATTTCGGCCAATGAGCGACAATTGCCAGCCTGGCCGTCTCCATTTCCATTTCCATGTCCATCTCCGATCCTTTGGCCGCTTAACGCTGGCCTTAGCCTTCAGCCATGCAAATTCAATTTGGCCAAAGGTCCGGGCCCAGGAAAAACGCTCGAAAAAACAAGGCGACATGCGTTCAAAAGTCGCGAGTCGCAAAGTGAGTGGCAGGTGAGGAGAGAACGACAAAAAGTTTCCAGAAGTGAAAATTGATTTCCCAAAAAACGTATACCCTTTTCAGGAGATCCTGGGATGACGAAAACATTTTAAAAACATGAGAGGAATAGAGTTTATTTGCTTTGTATGAACCATTAACAAATTAATAAACAATTTACGTGAGCCTTTAAAATGTATTCAGCCTAATAATAAATTATACATTTAATGATATACTTATAATTTAGTAATTTACATAAATCAAATCCATTTTACTACTTGAAAACTTAGATTATTTCTTCTTTTCCAAATTGAAACTCATCTCCTTTGTTCAGTTTAGAGTATCCAAAGCTATCAGCAACTCTGCAATCTAATTTATTTGATTGAATTATTATGGCAAAGGGTATAAAGTGCACACATAAGTCCACTCAAGACTCTTGAGTCTTTATGTCCTTCTCTTTCCAGAAATGTCGTCGAAAAAAGGGCCGACAAATGACAAGTGCAATTGGGGCATCTGCTCTACCCTGTCCCTCCTTTCGACAGTTGAACACGGTGCCAGCTTCGCGGCTTCAAGGACCAAACATCTGCTGACTTTTTCCTTATCTACGCAAAGCGATTTCGAGCTTCTTTTTGTGCCTTTGAGTCGCATTGTGGAGGGATTCAACGTTTATCCTGGGATTTTGAGGGGAACTTTTGCCGAAATCATTTTTACTGTTTGGATTTTACAGAAATGAAACTTTTAATCATTTATTTAAACGGAGAAATAAATATATATATTTATAACTTAGTATTCCTAAATTAGTAAATTTTGATATCATTTTATATTTTATATGAAATTAACAATTAGTCTTATTAGTTATTTTCAGTAACCATATCTTTAAAAAAAATTGAATTGAGTTGAAAAATTGAAAATTGAATTCTTATACTTTAAATCACTTAGAACCCACAAACAATCCCTAAATACTCTTATTTCTTGCGAAAAAAAGATTTAAATTTAAAAGATATGTATACAAAGACATTTGCATATTATCCTTCAGACTCTGCATCTCTCTCCTCCGCTTGCTCGCTTTAATCGCTGTCCAAATATATGTGGTATAAATTTCCTTGAACAATTTACAAGCGCGCTGTAAAAAAAAACGAAGTGTTACCACCCACTTTCGTGGTAAAAATTATGCTATAATTCAAAAACAGCGCCAACACACACACACTCCTGCGTACCCATGTGCCGTTCATTAGCACAAAACCCACACATTAATTTTGTGTCTGTGTGTGGGCGGGTGGGTGGTTCTAAGAGAAAACTGGTGCTAATCTTGGGGGAGTAAAAATGCAGCTCTATGGGTGTGCGTGTGTGAGCTCATGTATGCTGCCTTTATCGCCATAAAGAATATAAGCCGTGTTTTTAGCACGCCCTGTGCAAGTGTGCTTGTGTTAGTTACTTTATGCAGTGCCAATGTAGACAAAAACAGGAAAGAACTTTAAGTGAGTGTCCCGACTTTGAGATACCCGGCAATATCAATAAGTTTTTGTTGAAAAAAGCGTTGCATACCTAAAAGGCGCCTGCCAGAAGGACTTGAAGAACTTCTGAAGGACGTTTCTAAAAGAAGTTCAAGGATAAGCTGCAGATAATTACCATATCATATTTATCATATCTGTATGAATTATCATATCATATTTATCATATATGAAATATCAATCTATTTAAGATATCAAATAAAAATATGACTAAAAGCTTACACAAATAAAATAGTTTAATATTTCCCTTACAAATCAAACCCCATATAAGTATGTATATTCTAAATACCTTCTGTAAGAACCATAGCACGCACCCCGTACCCATCAATATATAACCAGATTTAAAGCCCTTTCAGCTTTTGGCCTCTCTTCGCTCTTGGCTTGTGATTCTCCAGCAGCTTTGGCTTAAACGACGACACGCTAGCCAGGAGTCTGGGCCAATTTCAGTTTCGGTGATAAATTTCGTATAATAAAGAAGACATTAAGCAAACGCCGGCAACTGACGCTGCGAATGGCGAATGGTAAATAGCGGGTAAGAATGACAACGACAACAAGGACCGCCCGCTGCCTGGACACATTTTACACCTTGCTCGAGTAGCACTAAAAAATTTTATATTTTACCTCGTTTTGGCTTCTAAAAAAAAAAGAAAAAAGAAAGAAGGTAGAAAAACATGTATTTTATAGTGTAAACGTTTTAGGGTTTGCCCGTATATACACAGTGCCAACTAATTGTGCCCTCAAACGCGTCCTGCGGCAGATAAAAAGGAGAACAGTGTTAGTTAAGCACCAGAAAGATATTGAATGCAAAGCAATGAGCTTTAAAATACTACTAAAAGTCAGTAAATTTAGCTTATCTTAAAGAGCGTATTATCTATGCATTTTCAATTGCATATTTGGTCACTGAACCCACTCCCAAAAACCGTTTGTTTGAGTATCGCTACGCTTTGTGATGAAAGCCTAATAGCATTTCATATTTATGCAAATTAATTATTCATTATGATTATTCAGCTTCATGGGTCGATGATGGATTTCCTGCACCTGTAATGGCCATTGGCTATTTGCGCAAATATACTTCAAAAACAAATATTTAAATAATTAAAATTTTAATTGAATGGCTAAAAATTTAATTATATTTATATTTGTTCAAATTTTTCAGCTTGCTTCTGGTGTTGTAAAATCATTTTATTCGATATGATAATTTGAATTACAATCACATTTTTATGTGATTCACCAAAAAAGGGAATAAAAATTATTATAAATTTTAGGAAGTATTATAAATTCATAATTCATATTTCATAATAAAATGTAAATATAAAACAACGCAATAAAGATTATTTTTATTCGGCAGAAAATAAGATAACACTCTCAATAGTAGTGTAATTTTAGCTAATTGCTATATTTTCTTGTGATAGTTTTTAGTTTTGAATATAAAATACAGCTCTCTAAACGTTTGAATATTTAATATTTACCACACCCAAAACTACCGGAAGTAAACCAGAAAGACCTAAAGGTAAGCTCCTGCTGAGTTTTCCCCAAGCGACTTGTAGTTGCGTTTGACACTTCTCCATGCCACCGGAAGGATGCTGCAGTGGAGCAATCAAAGTGCACCAAGACAGGGACTTGAGATTGGCACATTAAAGGCAGACTGAGGGGGTAGAAAAAAAGTGTTGCTGCTGAAGGCCACAGCCGGCCAACAACAACCACAAGCCAAACAAGCGGCAACAGCAGGAAGAAGAAATTACATGCAAGCAACAAGACAACATAGTTGTCAATGTCGATGTCGGCGTTGTTTGGCTTGCAGAAAAAAAAACAACCATGAATACCCTATACAGTGCTGGGTATTCCAAAGGGGAGCTTTTCCAGAGAAGAAATGTCTTTTTTTGCTATTAAAGGGAAGTCTTTTTGAAAAATTGTAGATCAACCAATTGATAAAAATTCCTTACGATGTTCACTACATTTTATAAATAATAATTGCATACTTAAAGAATTTAAGGTAAACAATAACCATTAAAAACTCTAATTGAAATTGATTCAAAAATATTTAAATTACATTAATTCTGTCTACTTTTTTAACCACATTGTTTTGTTGTAGCTTTTAACATTTAAATTCTTCTTAGACCAAATATAAGTTCCTAAATATTTAAATTAGGCATTTCTTGCTTCCTTTAAATCCTTTTAAATTAAACAATATTCAGGTATACTATGTAAAATAATAAACTTTAATTATTATTGATAGATTATGCACTCAGGGAGGTTAATACCTCCTCCTAACAACCCCCTAAAAAATAGATGCACTGCTCTAAGCCCATGATTCCCACGCTCCTGGGAAGGACGCTTAAAACCAAGGTTTAGATAACACTCTGTTCTCCCCTCCCTTTGCCCCTGCTGCTCTCAAATATTAGCTGTTAAACAAGTTCTGGCGCTTTTCCTGCCAAAATGTACAATTACATATGCAATGCCGAAAGGCAAAACGAACAGGACGAGAATTAAGCTCAAATATAGACAGAGAGGCAAGAACAACAACGGAACAGAATGACATAAAATGCAGCAGAAAAATGCAAAAATGCAACAAGCAACAAAAAATGTGTTGCTTCGTTAAGTTTTTCGGTGTGCATGCGCAAACAGCAACAATAAAGTGTTAATGTGTGCAAACACACAATCACACAGACAGAAGGAAGCCACCGCAGAAAATGCAAAACACATTTTAAGGAAAAATTCGCTCCATTGAAAGGCGAAGCATGTGGCAAAAGGACGCACCGGATGTTGGACTGCATTCGAAGGATCACGAAGCGAGGGCTTTGAGGACATCCGCACAAAACGTTGTCAGATCCAAGCACATGCAAATGCAATAAAACGAAATAAAATGCAATTCAAATGACTTGCCTGCCACAAGCTGGCAAAAGCTGGTGTTTTTGATGGGCCCAGACATACGGATTTATTGGTCGAGGAATTACTATTTTATCTCTATTTAACAAATAATTATGGATATTTTATTTTTATTTGAGAAAGCCAGTTGGTATGTGATTTGCTTTCATTTAAATTATAATAAATATCGATTTCATAGAGAAAATATTGAAATAAAACCAAACGAACTTAGGAATTGATTAGATGCATTGGAAAAGATCCAGATATATAAACTTTATTGTATATTATTACAAGGGCCTTGTTGCACTGCACAATAGATTTTAAGAATCTAAATTTTTTTGTTATTTATTTTTACAATTTTAACATAAACATTTCGAACAAAAATTTTAAAGTTTTTTATTTTACCGGACACAGCTAGATCGACTCCGCTGTTATTGCTGATATATATGATTTATAGGGTCGGAAATGACTCCTTCACTGTGTTCTGCGCTTCTGACCGATATTATAGTATTAAAATGTAAATACTTATCCATTGATTTATAAGATCATTTTTTGGAAAATTAAATCTTAAAAATTTGATAACTTGCCTAAAAATACATTAATTTGCATTAAGAAAACAGTCCTGATTTATTTTTTTTAAGGTTAATAAAACTGCATACCGAATTTCAACTTATTTTAAAATTAATTTTTTTCAATTTATTCGTTTACAATTTTAACAATTTAACGCCTTAAAAATATTGAAAAAAAATTTAATATTTTTTTTTCCACCAGACCTGGCTGGATCGACCCGGCTGTTGATGCTGATCAAGAATATATATGATTTATAGGGTCGGAAGTGACTGCTTTGCAAGCTTCTGACTAAAATTATAATACCCCGCAAGGGTATAAAAATATACTTTTTATTTATATATAATATATTCTTTAGGAGTATATAGAGATTTGATAAAAACAAAGAGACATTTTATTGCGCAGTTTAAGATTATTTTTTAGTGGACTTTAAAGACTTAATGGATTGAAAACCCCTAGTTATTTTAGTGGCGTATAAATTTTCCTCATCACAGTCTCCCCAGTCTGAAGCTGTCTCTTTTCTTAATAGATGCTTCTTCCCAAAATCGAATAAATTAATTTCCGAAAAGCACAAATGCCAGCACACACTCGTATTTCCCAATACACATATTTTGCATTCATGGCCGGCTAATCAAACTCAGCTCAACCACCCGAGAGCGGAAATAAAAGCGGGCAAGGAAACGAAATTTGCAACAATGAGGGGGCACACACACTGACATATATATTTCGACCCAAGTACATGCAGCATGCATTCCGCTGGGGCAAGATGAATGTGGGAGGGGGGACTCCCAACTGCACACAAGCATAAATATAAGCATATGCAACACAGACGCGCACATGCACACATTAGTTGTGGCCCCGGCATTCATTTCATTTTTATTTTGCACTCACTTTTCACTGTTAGTTATGTCTGCTGGCGGTTTCCTTCTTTTCACGTTATTTATGTTTATTTGCATACATTTTATTTTATTTTATTTTATTTTAGTTTGCTTGCGAAACGAGCGGAAAGGAAGTGCAGCTAAAACACGCTCATTTATATCAGCGTACACCCCGCAAAATTTGTGGTTAAACCAGATGAAACATAGCATAGTTCTAGGCGCCCCACGGCGAATATACAACTGCATAGCTATGCATAGGTGTGGCCAGGGGGGTAGCTAATAGCTAGGTGCTGTTTGTAGTTTCCCTAATCATATTTGTTTTCCTATCTTAAATCCAAACAAAAGTTTAAACGAGAATACAAAATCAATTAAACTAAGTTTGCAAAATTTTTAATTATGATTCCTTTCCCAATTTAAATAGATAATAATTGATACAAGAAATTTATACTTATATATTATAATAAAGATATACATTAAGTTTAAACAGATTCTAGACCCCTTCGATAAATTTTCTGGCTTCTTCCCTGTCCTGTTCATGTGATAAATATGTACACAAATATCTGTAATGGTCAGAACGTGTAAATGTGCAAATTTAAAGGTCTTGCGTTTCTTGAACCCTGCCTGGATGCCTGCTAAAATAAATAGTAGCAAATGCCAAAGGCAAACCCATTCAAACTACTTCCCTTACGTCTCCTTGCAGGTGCTTTAACTTGTTTGCGATAATAAGTAGCATGTAAGCATGCAAATGCATCTGCAAGAAAAATACTACAAATGTTATTAAAGTTTTTACGTTAAAATGAATAAATATAATTTTAATTTAAATGAAACAGAATTGTTTAAAGTATTTCTATAGCATAAGACCTTTGAAGTATTTTAATTCAGTCTACATAAAAGATGGAATACTATCGAAAACTTAATGCCCACTTTTCTTAGAATATACAACAGTTATTTTTTAAACAACAAAAATAAATTATAACTTGTTAAGCAACCAGAAAAGGCTACGCTAACAATTATGCATAAATTAAGTAGTGAAACAAATTGTTAAAAATCCTTTTACTTTGACTCAACTCCCAACTGCTGGGGACAGCTGTGCCAGAAAAACGACAACCGGAGAATGCAACATTCCCTTTCTCCATTAGTAAAATTGTCTAACCATTTTGTTGGCATTTGTACACAGAACAACCACCCCCCTAAAATCGAGTGTGTTCCATAGTCATGTTTGATTTGCAATTTTTGCACAATCAAACTCTTGCCAAGGCTCGCAGGAGGAAGGAACTGGAAATGGAAAATGGTAGTCGAAATGGAAATGGAAATGGCACTGGAACTTGGGGTATAGGATGCAGGAGCCAACACATTTTGCAAATCTCCAAAAATGCCAATAAATTTGTGCTATTGACTATGTCTGGCAACAAATTTGTTGCTTGCATATTTTATTTGTGTAGCGTATGTTGTGAAAATGCAAATACAAATACATAAACTTTATGTAGACGTAGAACGTTAGAAAATTGCAAAATGCATAGGTAATATGTTATACATTAAGAGGGGGTGGTTCCTTAAGAATATCATAATAAAATGAAAATTAATGGCTTATATTTCACAAGATATTTTATTTGCCAAACAACTTTTCTAAGCCATTTAAATACGATTAAGATGTTAGTTGCAGGAAGTTTATTTATTTTTTGTAGCTTCCAATGTTAATAAATTTTTTAGATTTTAAATAAAAATATTTATTATAAAGCATTAATATGGGAAAGCTCCTTTGTGTTGGTTTTTATACAATTTTAAATGTTAAAACATAAAATATTGTTACATTTGTACATTATAACAATGTGAAACCATAAAAAAAATTTAATGGAGGTTAAATAACTAAGTTCTTTCAACGATTTACTTTTCTATTACTTAACATTTATTATACTTAATTTTCTGGTCATATTTTCAACTAACCATAACTATAACCGTATAACTAACTACATATATTGTTAAAAAATATCTTAAAACACACAATACAGAACCAATGAGTAAATAATCGAAGCGTAAAATTAATGTTGTGTAAGGTATTTCCAAATCATTGATTAGGGCAGCTTTGAGCCTTTAAGCAGCCCTGGCCGCAGGGCTGTTTATTGGCCAACGCGGCGTATGAGTGTTACGCGAATATATTTCAGCAGTCACGCAGCACTTACAACTGGGCGTGGCCAAGGTACAACGGGTATATACATATGTATGTGTTTGTGCAGTCGTGTGTTATTTGGTGTAAATTATATGGCCGAAAGATGCAAAATTAGCCAAATAATGGCTGCCTAATGTGCCGGAAAGCTGGCGAGCAAAAGTTAATGGCGAAAATCCTTTAGTCCCCCGATGAAAATGAAAACATAAAACGTAGCCACTAAAAGCAAATCGAGAGGGGCTCACACACACAAGCACACATATTTGCTAATCAAATGAGTGTTAGCTGCTTCACTGCCTGCAAAGGGGGCCATAAAGGGTTAAAGTAAGGCCAGCAAATTTGTGTGTAAATTTATCCGCCGGCCAAGGGACTTGAAGCTTTACTCCTCTGGGCATTCGTTTATTTTATTTTTGCGCTGTCAAACTTGTTTCGCGGTAATTGAACGGACTTTAAACGCCAGCCAAAAAAAATTGCACGAAATGCGGGTTAACACAAACGGCTTTGGTCCACGTTTTTTTTCCATTTTATTTTTTTTTATTTATTTGCATTTGATGGGCGACTCCAGCTGAGGTTAAGGCGGGTGAACAGGGTGAGGCGGACCTGAATGCAGTTGGGACTGCATGGCGACTTTTATGCAAAAGAACCAACGCCCCGCCAACGCGACGACATCGAAACTTTTCTAGCATTTTTGTGCTTTTCATTTTTGCGGCGTTTGTTTCATTTTCACTGCGTTGGCTTGGCCACTGAGAAAGTTTGGTCATATAGAAAAATGTGACAGGAAAAAAATTAAACCGAAAATATACAAAAAAGGAGATGCTCAGGCTAAGCTCTAGGGGTTCGTAAAGAAAATATCCTGTGAAATTTGGATTTGACTAGGATTTTAAATAGCGAAATATTAAAAAAATAAATAAATAGATAAAAAAATAAAATAATTAAACCCTTATAATTCAAAAGGGAAATTATTAACAACGTATTTATAGAATGTCACAAATTAATATTGTCAGCATTTTTCAATTTTATTTACTTATTAAGATTTGTTCATTATTTCCTAAAAATAAAAACATACCATACCAAAATATACTGAGCACTTAAACTCACCAGGAGTAGAAATTCATGCAGAAAACTGACCCCCCACAAAGCGACATTTTTTGGGCGGGAAGCTGCAGCGAAAAAGCCAACCTGACTTCAAGTGGCATTTTGACATTTTGTTGAATTTTAGCTCGGCTGTCGTTTGGGGACGGAAACAGAGCGGTCAAGGGGTAGGTGTGTTGGTTTGGGAACTAAAAAGTGAAAGGAGAAAGGATCAAAGGGCAGAGGACTCGCAGGTGGCTGACCATGCAAACGAAACGCAGAGAGACGCATTGAAATTTTTTCTGTTTTTTAGGTAAATTAGAAAAACAATTGCCAAGCGTTTCGGGCAGCAAAAGCTGCAACTTTGGTTCGCAGGTTGACCACACAAAAAGTTTTCAAAGCGTTTACTTTTTACGCGTTGTATTTTACAACTTCACAGAGATGGTGTTAAAGTTCTCCTTGTTTTTTATTAAGCATTTGGATAAATTGTTTAAGCCCGATATACGCAAGAAAAATGCTGATTTCATTTTGAAATATTTTTTTGATACCTTTTGGCGGACAATATTTTAATGGCAAAACAGCCAAAAAATAATATATGAACTTTGTGAATATAAAAGTTTTATGAAGCTTGCAAATATAGACTTTATAGTTTCTAATATATCAGATTATTTTTTGTTTAAATAAAAAATATAAAATTGAATAGAATAGAATAGAATTGAATGATAAAAAATACATATTACCCTGGGTCCTGGAGTTTTTAGATAAAAGAAAACTTTTCTAAAATAAATCAACAATTATTAAACCTTATTATTTCGAAATTATATTTAAAAGTATTGCAAACATTAATAAGAGGCCCACCTTAAAAACTTGTCATGGCTTGCCATCTCTACACGTGACTATCGTCAACGATCATCTGCAAATTATCGATATGGCGCTTTTCACAATCGATTTCAAGCAGGCCAGTTATTCCGTTAGAGGCAAGAACAAGAGTTGCACTAAAAAAATATTCTGAACAACTTTTTTTTGCGTGTCTGTGTTTGTCTGTTTTCACTAATAAGTATGGAATCGCGCGCCGCAACCAAAAAAAGATTAAGGGAACTGCTCAAAGGTATTGCACCTATGTTATGGTACCTATTATATTAAAATTATCACTAACCAATTTGCGCAGACGCTGGCGTCTACGAGGATGGCATGGGAGAAGAGGAGATGCTCCAGTTAGCGGACGTCATGCAAATGTCAATGGTTGAGACTTGTCAACAACAAGTGAGATTCCTTAATATAATCAAATACCTCTTTCGGCTGTAATTCCACATAATATCCTGCAGGCGAATGAGCTGGAGTTCCTGAGAATGCAGCCGAGTGAACTGCATAGCTCCACTTTGATTGTGGCGCCCCAAGTGCCCATCATCACTGACTTCGACGCCTGCGGCAGTCCGCCCTCCGAACCCATTTACTTGACCGTCCAGGCTATGGTGCATCATGCCATGGATTGGAGTCCGTCGAAGAACGAAGAGCTTCGTCGCAAAAGAAGCTCTACGGATAGCAACCCGCCCTTAAGTGAGCCTGGTGCCAAGCGTTTCCTGCGGCTGCTGAGCGACCGTGAGGAAACACATGGGGATCAGCATCAGGAAGAGCAGCCCTATAATCCCGATGCCACGCCCGTTTCACTGAACCAAGACGATGTGGACGATTCGGGCATCACTTGGGAAGAGGCCTCCTTTTCCAGCATTGCCGACACCAGCTCGATGCCTTCCATTGGTGAGATCCCCAGTGGTCACATGGTCAGCACCAGCAGTGTCGCCGTCTCGGAATCTTCAGAAAGCCACGAAGAAGCTAGCCACGATCAAATCTACGAATAGCTTATTTCAGATCTATTTTTGCAAGACTTCAAATGCTGTCTGTAATAATTAATCTCCATTAATAGAATTATTGAAGATTCCATTGCAGAACACCATATTTTTAAATAGAAAACATTTCCCTTTTTTTTTCAAAAATAAATACAAGCCAAATTAACAAAGTAATGTATGTATTATTAACATTTTGCAACAGTATTCTGGTTTTTCCCTTATCAAAGTAAGGAAGCACCAAGCCAACTATTTGATTATGCTAAAAAAAAGAAAAATAAAACTAATGTACCATGTTTAGCCAGTACTTTTATTCATATCCATTATTGGTTTATAGAAATGAAATACAAGTTTCGTTTTAAACTGTGAACATGTGTCAAAAAATCGTAGATATATCTGACTGTTCCAATCAAAAATAAACCGGCTTGGATGCGGACTGGCCTTCTAGTAAGAATTTCGCCTCGACCTGGGGGGAATCGTAGAGTGGCCTTTTAAGGTCTCTAACAAAATGGGATTGATGGTTTTCCTAATAGTTTGAAATAAATCTTCCGTAACGCGATTACGGACAAGATCGGCGGACAACACACGAAAGTAAGATGTTACATCCAGTGGTTTAGCCACAATATTTTTTGAAATTCCTTTAGTTTTCATCTTGAGTATGCGCCCTGTACCCCCAGCCTCACGTCTTGACATGGTACCCGAAGCGGAACGGAGACTGCGCACAGATTGGGTTTGAGCTGCAGCGATCACCTTTCCAGATTTCCTCGACGAACCTGGTTTCGGCAACAAACCATTCTTGGATGAAGTGCTGGTGGGCACCTGTTCCTTAAGATCGCCAGTGACCATATCAACTCCATTGGTAGTCACCTCACTTGTTGGGTGTAAATTGAGAAACGAAAGAAGCGATGTCTCCTCCATCTCAACCTCCATCTCCTGTACTGGAAAAGCATTTTCTTCGTCGGCTAAAACCGGACTTTGCAAACGCCCCTGTACCACAATCGCCGAATCCATCAGAGGCGTGTCGGCATAGATAGGGACACGTCCCCTGCGGAAAATACAGGAGTTAAGACTGATCATAATTTTTGGAACACTTACGGAGAGCCGGCAATGTGAGTCACATTCATGGACCAATCAGCCCCATCCAAGCTAGAGGAAGCATCTCCCATTTCGTCGTCATCTTCGTAGGAAGAATCCGAGAGGCAAGAGTCCGTCTCCAGCCGGCGATCTGGCGATATTGGACTGCAGAGCAGTCTTATTATTTCTTGCACGAGATTTGCAATTGTAAAATATAAAAGCTAAGAAAAACTTACGCATTTGTATTTGTCTCGGGCTCGTCGTCGCCCACGATATGGGGAACCTGAAGATTCAGTGGCAAAGGCCTGTAATAAAGTTTTAAGAGTTAAATACATACACGCATCAAACATCATTTGTCCTTAAAATTACATTTTTGACAGAAAAAGAAGAAATTCGACCAATACTCGATTCAAACGCAAAGTGACGCCGAGAAAAAAAGTTCAAGCTGATTTTTCCTGAAAAGGGTGTGGATACATTGTTTATTCCACGTGTTTGGTATTTTTTCTGAAATGTATTTTTTAAAATGCAATTTTAACAAGACAATAAAGTGATCTTATTAATTAACTTAACTTATTATTAATTAACGACGAAAAAAGGAATATCAGAAAAAATTTTTCGTACTTTGAGTCGATTATGCAAAGTGGCACGAAAAGTATAAACATATACCGGGGAAAATGTGGAGAAACATCAACGGATGCATCAATGTGTACTACATATTAATACATACTACATTGAAATATCGTCGTTTCTACATCACCAAATAAGTAAAACGAACCATTAGGTAATATACCAACATGTTTTATGCCAAGAAAAAATGCTTTAAGTTCTTAAAAAATATCGTAACATGCGATGTTTTCCAACCTCTATTCTAAGAGTTTTGAGCAGTGTTACCCCACCATTTGCAAAATAAAATAAGAACAGCAAAATACCCACGTATTTCAACTAATCGAAATGCATATACAAAATATAAATTACAACGAAATTAATATAAAACTGCTTAGTAATCACATTGCTCATCATCGTATTCGCTGCAATTGCAATACTTGACTTCGGGGGCCATATCGGAGGCCAAATCTTCCTCGCTAATTGTCACACATCGCACATTAGGGGGATATTTCTAAGACAATTCGATTAAGATCGTATTAAGGATAATATTGTGTTATTAAACCCACCACCACGACTAGCGGATATCCATCGTCATCGGTAAGTCCATTGTTATTGCAGCCATCACCCAGATTCTGTCTGGTGAGGATGTACTTGACCAAACAGCAAAGCGTGATCTAAAAAATGCATGAATTTAAATCTTATTTTTTAAGCTGCGCCTGTTACGCAGAGATGTACTTACCAGGAACTTTAGGGACAAAACCCACAATCCCAGCAGGATATACAAGTAATTCCACACCGCACGGCCAAACACCGGCAGACACCCATTCACGTTGATGGAGTCCACAGTGGGAGACGGGAAAGGCTGTTGGCGGCCATTGCCATTGGTGGAGCAATTACCCGCCCCTGGTAGGAAGTGGATAAAGCAGCTCTCGCAGGATCGCTTGCAGCATGTATATGGTGCCAGGACCGAATTTGAATAGGTGTCCTCCCGTCGCGGCATCCAATCCGCGTTCGCCCAATCCTTATAGCTATGAACGCCGCAGCACTCATTTTCCCACTGCAAGCTGTCCCACAGGAGCTTCCACTCGGGACAAGAGTAGTACATGTCGATGCCTCGGACAAGAGACGTCTCCGCCGCATTCTCAAACACATCAACGCCCCTGTAAATAACCCATACGCACCCTAAGCCCGCTGCAATGATTACGCAGGAGTAGAAGAGCCACACGTCTAGAAGTAGGCGGATATTGGGTGTGCAGCGGCGCTTCCACAGTCGCCGCCACATCAGGATGCTGCAAAGGAAGATGACCACCAACTGGGCACCAAATATGTACACTCCAAACAGGTAGCCGTAGACCAGGCGGCACTCGACTTTCGACAAGTAGCCCGTGAACACCTTGTGGTAGTAGGCGGTCACCGCAAGGATGAGCACACCGATCAAAGCCTCGGTTATCAACAGCAGGGTGATGCAGATGCGGGCTCGGCGGAAGGGCTGTTGCATTTGGTCATCGTCATAAACATCGGCACAAAGTTAAGCAAGTCGTCAACGTTTTCGCTGTGAGTTTGAATTTCATGTGGCTTGACGCTGATCGCAATGATTTCTCAATGTAGATTTTAGACTAGTCATTTATCAGGGTGACATGTAGGGCTTAGATAACATTATGGCCTACTAACTCCAATTGTACCTAATAAATTAAAATATAATACATGCTTCAAAATAGTGGAACTAAGCTAAGAACTTTAACCTTAAGTTTTCGAAGCAAGCTTTGCCTAGGAGTTTTATTTGAATCATTAGGGTTTCAATGACAAATATACTTAATTAGAGTTTAGTTTAAAACTTTTTAATCGAATTTTAGGCGAACAATAGAAATTATGGTATTTGGTAAGCGCTACGTAAATTACTTAGTTCAGTCTTTAGTCAATCGGCGAGCAATATTCACTACTGGTCACCGGGAAAAGCTGAACTTAAGCACCCCGGAAAAGCAGTCCATACTGGGTCCGATCTGCTTCGTATCGATCTTAATTATATTCATATTGTCCAGGCACCGTGGACTCTGAACTATCTCCGCCTTGATGTCACTGTCACGAATCCACAGCTCTAGGGGCTGGCTGCGCCACCTTTGCTTGGCAAGGATCCCGAGGCAGCTCCAAACGAAGGAGTCCCCGTGGCAACGAGTACGGGTGATATCCAAGATTCTTAGCTGACGACAATTAATCACGAACTCCAACAGGCCTAGGGGACTTTCCAGCTGATAGCCACACAGATGGAGTTCGGTTAACTCGGGAAGTTGACTGGCAAGTTGTCGCAGCAACCGGTCCTCCAGGCACTGCAGCTGGCCGCCCTCCTCCTCCTCCGCCTGACCATGCAGCTCCAGTCGTTTCAGCTGACGAAGGTTACCCAGCTCCCGGAAAAACCGTTCATGGTCGTGCAGAATGCCACTGAAGCGAAAGCCCTCGATGGATCTGCCGGCTGGGGGTGGATTACTGGGACGCGCTATGCGTGACAGCACATCGAAGACAAAGTTTTTGGAGTATATCGACAGCTTTTGAAGGCGTGGCAGGCGGAGGAGCTGCTGCGTAATATCCGACTCCATGCAGAGGTGATAATCGGCTATCTTAATGTGCTCCAATGTCGGACACAGATGCAAGTCCGCGAGATCACAGCAGTTCACCTCATCGCAATCCTCCATAATATCAAACTTGCGCAGGCGCAGCTGCCGGAAGAGATCCCTGAAGTGCTGCGACTCCAGAAACTGGCAGTCATCCAGACAGAGTTCGTTGAGGAACTCCAGATCGCACAGGTATTTTCCAGTAATTTGACAGCTCCTTAGCTTAAGCCTCCGTAAATTGGGAAATACACGTCGTAGCAATCGCACATCCTCGTCCACGAAACGAACACGTCCCCGTCGATTCCCGTCGCCCAGCCACTCCAGCGAGGTGATCCCCTCAAGCGTGTGGCTGCTCAGGACTCGCAGACGTCGAACGTCCAACTGCTGGCAGCTCAGGCGTTGCATGTAAGGTGCCAAGGCCAGGATAAAGGCCAAAAACTGACGCGAGTTGGTTCCAGATCGTCGAAACATCTCGTCCTGGAGGGCCACACTGCGAACTCGGGTCCTCCAAAGCATTTGGACAATGCTCTCCAATCGACGGTTCATCCTACCGATCTCATACTGCTGGTAAACATTCACTTGTCGGACGATTAAGGCCAGGACATCGTCGTTCAGTTGCAGGAGAGAAGCTGCTGCCGTAGATCCTGCATGAAGCAAACGACTGTTAAATCCTTTCAAGGCTATTCATCTGACCCATTCCTTACCTGTATTTGCGGTTGACGTCATTTGTGTTGTGCTCTCGAAGGCGGTGTTTGGAATACTAACGAATCTGCGCCGTTGCCATGGCCAGATGATCGCTACCTACAAAGACTGAAGGTCATTTAGGGGTGGTTTTCCAGGCAAAACAGGCGGAATTCGCCCTACCTCTGCCTACCTAAACGCTGACTTTATCCCTTTAGGGATGGTCAAACCAAAGCGATATTTTCACGATGATTTAAATATGAATTTTAACATAAATGGAGAGCGTGCTAAAAATAAAATTAAAAAATCTTGAAAGGCAAGCGAATATTTTTTAAAATTTCGTATCCACCACAATTAAAGAGAAAACTTCTGGAGATATAGTAACCAAACCCAGTACGTATTTTAAATCAACTAAAAATGGTATCTAAAAAGTTTATAAATTATAAAAAAGGAATATATATAAAAAACATTGTTTTTATGCTTATGCTGCGCGTTGTTTGCTGCTGATTTATTTGTTTTTGTTTAGTGCTTACTACGTCATCAATTTTAATTACATTTACTCGTAACTTGTACAATATATACTATATATAATATATGTATATATATATATATATTTATATGCATTTCATTTGTTGTCCAATTTCTGTCGTATAGGCATATATTGTAGGTATATATAGTGTTGTATTGTATCTGATTTATAGTACATTATTGTTTCTATTTAGTATTGTTACTGTTTGTTGGTGTTCTTTAATGTTAATGTTAATTGTGGGGCACTCTAAGCGTTTTCTTCAGCTTGATCCTGACACACGTCCTTCTCGTACTTTGCTGCGTTTAGGAAACATATTCAGCGCTCTCCCAGCGTACTGTGGTTTCATTATTATTTTAATGTTAATATTTAATGCGTCTGTCTGTCTGTCTGCGGTATAGTGTGGTGTGTGTTGTAGGGTGGCGAAGGGAAGAAAGTTACTTCTATTCTCACATTATGCGACTACGCAACTTACAAATAAATTATTTCCGCCGTGGTCTTAATATTGCAACACAAGTGAAAATTGCCCTTTTTTGCATACTCTACACATACATATACGTTATATATTAGTTAATAATCGTACAATAATATATATCTCTATATGCATTCTTTATATACTGCGCTCTATACACATCACAAAATCCAAAAACACCGAAACTAACACGGATAAACAGCTACATAATTATAGACGGGTGTGTTGTGTGCTTGCCATTTCCCAAAAATATACATTTCGAGTAAAGCATAATGAGTTGGTGTTTTGTTTTCCTCTTTTTTTTTACAATTTTCAATTGTTCCCTGCATTCTGAGTGTAATCAAAACATTCACTTTGCTGCCAATGTTGACGTGAATAAATTAAGATTAAGATTTAGATTAGATTAGGTGAGAAATAAAAAACCAAGGGGCGTCTTTAAATGGTCAAAACAAACAGTTTTACATTTTCCGTTTATTTGTGTAAAGTTACAATTTGTTAAATTAAATTAAACTTGTATTTTAAGCATTTAATTCTTCGACAATTAAATGTTACTAAAATGTTTCATTCAAAGGAAGCATAATGTGTGTGTGTAGGGTCTGTCTGTCGGTCATTCGGTCGTCTGTTTGTTTCCTCGTTAAATTATTAAACACTGTTGACTCATCTTTAATATATTGTTTTATACTCTTCTTGTTTGCCGTTTTATTTGTATTTACTTGTGGCTGTAAAATTTAAAGCAGATATGTTGTTGCTTGTGGCGCTTGTTGGGGCGTGTCTTGCATTTCGTTAATTACTTTCATTACGGCTTCAACTTTTTCTTCTTGATGTTTCTGGTTGTTGCTGTTTTCAACATAAGCACTGTTTAGGGGTTATAATTAATTTTAGAGTTGTGCCTAGTCGTATATATATATATGTATGGGTTGTTGTTGTTGTTGTTTGTTTGTTAACTTTAATAGTGGGGTAATAACTTGTTGTTATAGGTTTTAGTATCCATATATCGTAATCGTAATTGTAATTGTAATCATAATGATTGGGCGGCACCGGCACGCCCAACTAAAAACTACTCGCTCGACTCCTCCTACTCGTGTTCTACGCATCATCGCGATCTACGTTCTCAATTATTACTTTTAGTAGTTCAACTAACATTAAATATAATAATTTGTTGTGTGTTTTTTAAATCCATCTCATCTCTCATTTTCTCGTTAGTTGTGGTTGCTTTTGACTTAGCCTAGGCTTCTCCCCGGTTTCCACTGTCATATCTATATAATAATATATCGCCTGATCGACACTCATCGTATTCTCTTTATCATCACGCTCTAAACTGGGTTAATAATATGTGTAAGTGATCGCACTTGTCTCCTTGGAAAATGCAAAACTAATACAATTGTGATAATTTTCGATAAATTTCCAAGGGTCTTCTTCTGGTTGTTGTTGCGTGTGTGTTATTTACAAACTATAAAATATATATGTATATATAATCGTATGCCTATGCATATCTGCATATGTTTATGTTTATGATGAGGATGCTTTCTATGAATGTCGCTCCGTACATGGATGTTATATATCTTAACTTAGTCGAAACACAATAAAAATACAAGATGATCGCGCTTCCCGCTGGTTACGACGTACGTACGTGCCCGCCCTAAAATGTTGCTTAAAATGTCTAGCGAGAAGTGTGGCTTTTAGCACAGCTAAAAATTCAACTCTACGCGGCGCCGCCTGGCACACACATTTCAGAAATGTTGAAAACACGTGAATAAAATTGAACGCTAAGCGCCCAAAAGCATTAAAAATACAGAGAGAGAGATGGAAAGCTACCGAGAACAAACTATGAGATGATTCGTATTGCACGTTAAAGCTGGCGGCGTCAGACTAGTAGAGGAGTTGTTTTTGCGAAATGAGGAAGATGGCTCGGAGCTGAGCCGGCATTGCATCCGGGACAGCCTGAAGTGGACTTTCTGGGGCGCCTGGATTTTAAAGTGTATAGTGATTTTCGTGAGGTAACTAATACCGAAACCCGAATCAAACTGACTGCAAAACAAGAATTTCCAGACATAAAAATCTTAAAGCTTTTGCATATCATTAAATAATTGGTAAAGTTTAAAATATAATGGAAGTTTCAAGAAACTTTAGAAAGTTAATACAATTTTAGTTTACAAATATGAATAAAGTGGATATTCATTAGAAAATATTACAATCAGTTAAATGTTTACTTTACGTCGCCTATTTGTTAAAATGTTTTCGTATAATTTACAATTGTATTTGAAGAACTGCTAAAAATTGCTTTAGATTGCACTTAAAGATTGGAAGATTGCCACTGTCATTAGTAATTAAAAATCTAGGCACCCCAGAAGAACCCCTCTGAATGCTTCGTTTTCACATCTGGGCCATAGATCAGCGTAACCAGCGCGCTGCTAAAAACTATTGTACATACAACTAGCTGCTTATATGGGGGGTGCATGTTATGGTTTGTGTGTCCTAAATAGAGATGTCGTTTCAGCCCGGCTCACCAACTAGCCCACTGGCTCACTGGTTGGCCAATCTCACCATGCCGCTTGCGTCGACGCTGTGGCGGCAGCTGCCGTGGTGGCGGCAATAGAGGTGCTGGTGGTGCTGCTGGAGTGGGCTGTGGTGGGTGTGTAGCCGTGCAGGAGGGGCTACTGTTAGTAAACAACCGGGTGTTGCTCCACGTTCGCTGGCAGATGCTGCAGCTGCATGGCGGCGCGGGCCAAAGCACTGGGATCACTTATCAAAGCGATGGGCACTCCTGGTGGCGGCTGTTGCTGCGGCGGCGGCGCCTGGCCTGGATGCTGCTGCTGCTGATGGTGTTGTTGCTGCTGCTGCTGTTGTTGCTGCTGCTGTTGCTGATGTTGCTGGTGCTGCTGACGTTGCTGCTCCTGCTGATGATGGTGAGCCGCCTGCTGGATGGACAACTGAAGCAATTGCTGCTGCTGCTGCTGCAACTGCTGTTGCTGCTGCTGATGGGCAGCCACTGCCGCCTGTTGTTGATGCTGCGCCGCCACCTGCTGCTGGTGCTGCTGATGGGCGGCCGCCGCCTGTTGCTGCGCAGCCTGCTGCTGTGCCGCTGCTGCCGCGGCAGCCTGTTGCTGGGCCGCTGCAGCGGCGGCTGCCTGTTGCTTCTGCGACTGCTGCTGGGCGGCGGCATTGTGCGAGATGAGCGTTGAGGTGACCAGGGGCACCAGGCCAGGCGTTAGCTGCACGGCACCGGCACCGCCCGCCGCACCAGCGGTTATCTGCTGGATGGTGTGCATCGTGGTGGTCGCCGAGTGGTGGGGAACTGAAACGGTAGGAGGGCCGGTTAAGTTGAACGACTTAAGCACGGGGAGAAGACTCGCTTGCGCTAGCGCAGTCGTGTTTGCCGACTCACTTATGATCGGTTTCACTTCCTGCTTGACTTGCGTCAGCACACCAGCCGGTATTTGCGGATGCGGATGCACGGGTGGTGGCGGCATCATAGCATCCGGGTGATTCATCTTCATGTGGCGCTTCAAATTGCCGCGCTCGACGAACGCCTTGCTGCACAGAGTGCACGCGTGCGGTTTCTCGCCCGAATGGGAGCGCATGTGCGAGACCAAGTGACCTGCGAAACGGACAATGGAAGCGACATGAAGATCTGATCGTCGGGGGGTTGTTGGATCTCGAATTTCGAAAACGGCTCGGGTAAGTTCTTTATTTAATTATATTTTTTTGTGGGGGGGCTCGCTCTCACAGACGCTGTTTGTTGCTTTCAAATTTGATTAAGGGTTGTGTCTGGTCAGGTTTTTGTTTGAAAAACGTACTAAATCTTTGTGTATTAATTGAAAATTGTATCGATTCTATATTAAGTAAATTTTGTAACTTAAAAAGTATATCAAACTTACTGAATGATATTCTATTTGGTAAAAATAATAATTCAAAGCCAAATCAAAAAAAAAAAATCAATGTACAAGAATGCCATAGAAATATCTGGGGATTTAAAATAAGCTAAATATTAATAACACAAAAATAGAGAACCATAATACAAATACTTAAAAAATACTCAAAAAATTTTTCAATTTAGTTTCTGACTAGACGTAACCCATGTTATCCGTGCCAGTGAGAACGAACCCCACACAACAGCAACTGGGAGGGAGGGCAGGACGGGAACGGGCTAGGGGTAGGGTCAGTTTTGGAGCTGGAGCTGGGGCTGGGACACTATGCTGACGCCACGCCACGCGTGCCTCCACTGGATGCATGCAAACGTTAAGCAGCAATCATAGCAGATCACACTCACCTTTGCAGATGAAATTCTTGGGGCACTTTTCGCAGGCAAAGGGCCTCTCCATCTCCTGGCCCTTGGTGTGGCTGCGCTGATGGAAAAGCAGGTTGCCCTTGAGCGGAAACGATTTGCCGCATGTCTCGCAGGTGAAGGGCCGATCGCCGGTGTGGCAGCGCGACATATGATTGATCAGGTGCTCCTTGCGCGTGAACGGCTTATTGCAGACATTGCAGCAGTGCGGATTGTCGCTTGAATGCTGGCGCATATGGTTGTTGAGATGCTCCTTCCGCGTAAACGTCTTCTGGCAGTACTCGCACTTGTGGGGCGAGTCGCCCGTGTGGAGGCGCACATGGTTCGTCAGGTGCTCCTTCCGCGTGAACGTCTTCTTGCAGTAGGAGCAGCGGTGCGGGGAGTCGCCCGTGTGCTGGCGCACATGGTTCGTCAGGTGCTCCTTCCGCGTAAACGTCTTTGTGCAGTATGTGCACTTGTGCGGCGACTCGCCTGTATGTTGCCGTACATGATTAACCATGTGATCTTTGCGCGTGAACGCTTTCGTGCAGTACGTGCACTTGAACGGTGTCTCACCCGTGTGCTGGCGTATGTGGTTGACCAGATGCTCCTTGCGCGTAAAAGTCTTCATGCAGTAGGAGCAGCGGTGTGGCGACTCTCCCGTGTGCTGGCGCACGTGGTTAAGCAAATGCTCCTTGCGCGTAAACGTCTTGGAACAGAAGTCGCACCGGTGCGGCGTCTCGCCTGCTTGCGTGGCAAATGTGTGGGTGTCGCGCGCGGATGGGACAAGAAAACATTTAGAGATTAGTAATCATCGACATCATCCGCACATGGGCAGAGCAGGGTCGGTCATTTTTGGTATGGTCTGAGCTGTGTATTCAAAGGATATCACGGGACAATTTTGGCATTTGGCTTTGGTGCTTTGCATCGATGTAGAAGAGAATATATAGTATATTAGTTAAAAGAGAATATTAATTGAATTCTGGTATCAAAGAATGTACATTAGTTAAAAGAGAATATTCATTATTAATTGAATTCTGGTATCAAAATTTGACTATTATCTAATTCTACTTGACAATAAAGAAAATTAAATACAGAAAGAATCTTTGTTTCATTCGCAGATTTTTACCAAGAGTTCGGGTTCATTTTACATTTAGCGAGAGTTCGTCAATGCTACCCGATAAAACACATAGCGAGAGCTGTGTCATCGCTTTTTAACTCTTCCCTTTCTATTTAGGAAGAGTTCGTCATCGCTGCTCGTGCACTGGCCGCCGCCGCCGCCGCCAAGTGTCTGTTTTTGTGTGGTTTTTCATGTGTTCATGTGGACTCAAGCTGGATAGGATCGGTTACGGATTTTGGGGAAAATTCAGGAATCGAAAACGGTCGAGGGACGGTGGATCGTCCGATTCGTTTTGTCTCTTTACCTGTGTGCCAGAGTATGTGATTGGTGAAGTGCTCCTTGCGGCTAAAACTCTTTCCGCAGATCTCGCAACGGAACGGCGTCTCGTTGGTGTGGGAGCGCATATGGTTGGCTAGGTGCTCCTTGCGCGTATATTTCTTGCCACAGACATCACACTGGTGCGGCGTTTGACCTGGATATTTCATTTTTTTTTTGGGGAGAGGGCAGAGAGCAGAACAAAACGGAATTGTTGTACAAAGGAGGAATGACGTTTGATCTCGTTCGACAAGACAAAATCGCATTCGCATTAGCAGCGCAAGCATATTTTCATTTTTCCCCGACTCTCGCTGGCTTTCCCCCTGGGAAATACCCGGGAAAACCAGCTGTAAGTCGAAGAAAAAACAAAAACTTTTCAAAATCATCCCGACCCATACCCGCGCACCGCTCAGTGTTCTTTTTGATGTGGTTTTTCGTGGTGATTGGGTGGCTGCGTGAATGGGTAGGTATCTTTTTAAATGTTTTTTTAAATATTAAATGCTTAATTTTCATAGCTTTTCTGTAATTTTTCTTTTCTTTTCTTTTTTGTTTGGTGTGAAACTGGCCGTGGCTTGCGTTGTTGTGGTTTCGAACGAACGAAGCGAACGGAGGCTGCTGGCTCGGGCATATGGACGTGGGCGTGGTGGTGGTGGTGGTGGTGTCAGATGTGGATTGTATGTGGTGTGGATGATGTTCATTGGATGTGGTGGTGTGTGATGTGATGTGTGGTGTGCCTGTCAACTCTGCTTCTACTCAATGCTGATCTTCAGGATGCTTTGCTTTTATATACATTTTTTTTTGCATAGAACGTTCAGTTCCTGGAGAAGACTGATTCGCCGAAAAGCTTTTGGGATAAAGCTGGAACCCTATATAGCAGGTGAGCTGGACTTTGTGTGTCTGTGTTTCTGGTGTTGTTGTGTTGTGTGTTCCAATTGCTTTGTGTGTGTGTGCTTTGAGTGTGTTAATGTCGCAGTTACACAGAGACGTTGGCAATCGACAAGCAGCAACAACGAACTTTTCTTAATCTTTATCTTTTCTTTTCTTTTCTTGACTTTTCATTTCATTTTTGGGCACCCTGTTCGACAGCAGAGAGAGCGTAGACAAAGTTATACAGGCACTATATATATATATATCGAATTGGGAGTGAAGGATTGGACTTGGACTTGGACGTGGACGTGGACATACTGGAGTGGAACGAGCACTGGATGATGTGTTTTTGGTGGTGCGTGTGAGCATGATTTGGAGTTCTTTTTTGTAGACTGTGAAGTTTTTGTTTTTGGGAATGTGTGATGCGGAGATCATGGTTGGGGGGAAATGGAGCGGTATGAGCGAGTGAGCGTGTTTTCTTTGGTTTTTGTTTTGTAGCGGGATTAATGCGCGGATGCACTGGAGATGCTCGCGCTTCAAGCGTTAGTTTGCACAGAGAAAAAAAAGTCAGAACAAGTTTTAGCTAAATTCAAGATTCCAAAACAATATTAAGGCGCCAAGAAGTAGGCAATGTAAATATTACAATTCAATGGTAGATAAAGTCAAATATATTGTTGCTTTAAATCGCCACTTAAAAAAAAAAAGAAGTTCTTGTCCCAATATAAAATATATTATGTATAGAGGAACTGGTAATACTTAAAGACCAAAAAAATAATGGGAAAATGACTGCTTGATTAATTGAATATAGTATTTAAATTGGACTGGGCGATGGTAAATGACTTTGATCTATAAAATACTATTTATCGCATTTACGTGTTGTTTAAAATTACCAATCTAAGGCAACTATTTTTTCTCTCTGTGAGGAGTACAGTGGGCGGGACTGTGGGAGTTGGCGGGTGGAATAAGCACAAGCGATGAGCGAGATAGAAGCGTATGAGAGATATAGATAGACAGTTAGGGAGGAAGAAGACGTAGGACGCACGATGGAGTCTATATATAATTAATTTTTTGCGGTGCTTTTTGTCAATTTTTTTTTTCTTTTGTTTTGGTTGGTTGATTTTGATTTGGTTCTTGGTTGGTTTGCTTTGGTTGGTGTGATGTGGTGATGGCTGTTGTAGTTGTTCTTGTACTCTATGGATTGAATTTGGTCTGACTGGAGTTGGTCTTGGAGTTGAGATTAGGTTGGGTTTTTTTTGGTTCTAAGAGATTGATTTCTGATTCTGATCTGTCTTTTCTGTTCTTGTTCTTGTTATTGTTCTGGTTGTTTTTGTGGCGCTCGCCGCTCGCATTGTCCGCCCCCACCAATCAATCACACTCACCAGTGTGCCACATGTAGTGGTTAACATAGTGTTCCTTGCGCGTAAAGGACTTCTTACAAATATCGCAACGATGTGGCGTCTCACCCGTGTGTTTGCGCACATGGTTCACCATGTGCTCCTTGCGCGTAAACGTCTTCGCGCAGTACTGGCAACGGAAGGGCGTTTCGCCCGTATGCGAACGAAAGTGATTGTCCAGATGCTCTTTGCGGGCAAAGGTCTTTTGGCAAATGGTGCAGGCGAACGGTTTGTCCGTCGAGTGCCGTTTCATGTGCCGCTCCAGGCTCGTATTGTTAGCGAACACATTGAAGCACACGATGCAGGTGAACATGGGCCCGCCAATGTGAATCTTGCCGTGGCGCGTCAAATCCTGCGACGTGGTGAAGCCCTGGCCACACACCTGGCACATGAACGGTTTCCGTTCGCTGTGGTAGCGCCGGTGCACGATCAGCTGGTACCGGAACTGGAACATCTTGCCGCAAATGTCGCAGACGTGCGTCCCCGTCGCAATTGGCGTACCGTCCGGCGCCAGCGCCACGTTCTGCCCGCCGTTGCCGCCGCCGCCATTGCCGCTGCCGTCCACGCCATGAATGCCGCCCTCCATTTTAGGCATAAGCAACTCACCCGCCGTGGTCGTGGTGCCCCCACTGGTGGTGCTCCCGCCGCTGCTGGCCGTCGAGCTGCTGGTCGTCGTCACCGTCACCTGCTGGCCCCCATTGCCGCTGGTGGCCGGTGGCAGTCCTCCACCGCCGCCCGCTGCCGATGCAGCCGCTGCTGCCGCCGCCGCCGCATTGGCGGAGGCCATCACTGCCGCCACAGCGGCATTATTTGTGGACGCTGCTGCGGCTGCTGCTGCCGCACTGGCCGCATGACTAGTGGCCTGCGGTGGAAGGGGCGGCGGTGGTGGCAGCTGGCCTCCATGGGCCGCCGCCAATTGATGATTCACAACATCGCCATGAATCTTGCCAAAGACCTCGTGATAGGTGAAGAGCTGAGAGATGTCCTCGATGTTAACCTTGTACATCTCAATGCCGTGCGGCGGCTTGCCATCCTCCTTGTGCTCCGATTTGGGGAGCGGTGGTGGGCCGCCCAAGGTGATCGTCGTTCCACCGGTGGTCACAACGGGGGCTACAACTGATGGCACCGAGCTGGCAGCGCTCACGTGCTGCATTCTTGTGTCCACTTCCGGGTGATCGTTGTGGCGCTTCCCTGTTGCCGCCGCGTGTTCTCTGTTATCTTAATTTTTTGTGTTTTCGGGAGTTAATTTGTAGGTTGGTTTGTTGGTTGTTTAGGGTTATTATTGATGATGCTGTTGTTATTGTTGCTGCTGTTCTTGGTAGTATTTCTTGTGTGGTTGATGTTGTTGTTGTTGCTGCTGCTGCCGCTGCTGTGGAGCGCCTACATATTGATGTTGTTGCTGCTGTCGACTGCTTTCGCTGAGCGTGGCTACAACAAACAAAAAAGGCAAGTGGAAGGTGGAGAGGTGGTGTCACTCTTAATCTCGGACTGCGCTCAGGTATATATTTATCTTGGTATTGGTATTATTTAATCGACGTTGACGGGGGACAATTACCATGAAATTGCGGCTGCTACAGATGCTGCTCCTGCTGTTGGGGGATTGGTGTTCTGCCGCTTCTACTGTCCCACCTGAAAACGAGAATAAAAATCTTAGAAATCAAATATATTCAAATAAGGACAGGATAACTAAGAAGAAATAATCTGAAATATTTATGTTTTAGACGAAAAAAGTGGAAAGGATGTTTTGGGTTATACAAATTAATAATTAATAATTAATAAGAGTTTCTAGTTACTCAATTTAACAAATAATAATCCTACAGTAAGCAACTAACTATCACTAATTGTTTTAACAATTTACAGTTAAGGATCGGTTTTAATCCTAATGTTCCTTTTCAGACCATTAACCCTTGAAACAATGCTAAAGTCATATATGTATGCATATTTGTATATTATGCAAGTACAGTTACAATTTCCCCACACACACTTACACACAGCATACAATCATCGGGCAGGACTAATTCATGTAAAAAGATGTTGGGCAGCTCAGCGCTTTATTGATTTTGCTGCCGGGCATTAAAAGTGATATAAATTGCCCATTAGCGAACCGCAGGCCCCTCATTTCCACACCCTGCCCCACACACTCACACACCCATATTGCTATGTCTTCATCAGCAGCAGCAGCAGAAAAAGAGGAGCAGAATGAGGAGGTAGAAGAGGCGGAAGAAGGAGAGGCAGGCAGCACAATGAAATAACTTTATATAAATTGTAAATGGCAAAAGGCAGCAACAAAGCGAATGACAAGGGACACAAAAAAGGGAGTGGAGCTGGGATTTGAAGCAGAGAAAAACCGAGGGAGGGGCAGGATCCAGGATTTAGATATCCAATCAGAGTATGCAAGCGTTTTGATAGAAACGCCGAGAGACAGAGAGAGCGAGTTAGCGCAAAGAGAGGGGCAGACGAGCATGAGAGACTGGGGGAGCCGATGTAAATATCAAGAAGTACAAATCGATTAAAGACATCGTGTAAGTGTGTGCAATGGTGTGAGTGCAAGAAAAACTGAGCTGCGAATTAAAGATGAAGATGGACAATAGAGAGAGGGGCAGTAATCAAGGGTGAGCGCGCATGAGCGGAAGAGGAGGGGAGTGTTTGCATAGGTCCTGGTTTTGTCCCTTTTGCTAAGCGATTTACAGTTACAGCTTACAGGCTAAGCACCGCGCTCTCACTCTTTCGCTTCTCTTTTGCTTCTTCTTCGGCGCAAATAATTCAGCAAGCACAAACAGTGATGAGAGATGAGAGCGGAGCGGGAGAAAAGGACACTGAAAAGGGCGCCACTTTTAATGTGGTGAGGTAGGAATGAATGTGTGTGCAAATACATATCTCTTCTGCACGCACTTGTGTGTTTTGGGCGCTGGTGTGAGTGGTGGAGCCCGGGCAACAGAAAAACTATGAAAAAAGTGGGCGGGTTCGACATGTAAAATGCTGATGAAGCCAAGCACAAAACACAAGACAAATGGCCCAATCTACGAACAGGGTGATCCACCCATCCCCCAATTAAACTACCGCCCACCAATTAAGTAACTGTATCACTACCAGCATTGCTGTTCATTAAATAATATGTCTTGCAAGCATCAAACTTAAAGCGAAGACCTCAAATGCTAAACGGAGGAACTGGTCCTTTTTTTGTATTATTATAAAATATAATCCTGGATTTAGTATGAATGAATTAATATACATAAGGCTATGAAGGAATAAATTTGTATAATATAGAAATAAACATTAATGTAAGATTCGAAATTGAAGGTCATCCAAATAAAAAATAGGAATCTAAGCTTTATGGATCCTAAGACTTTTGTATCACGTCTAAGTAAATCTTAAATCAATCTTCACAACCAAAGATAGAAAATTAGTGGAAATATTTTATGCAAAATTTAGTAATCAAATTTTATACGCAGTTAAGCCACAGTTTATAGTCCGATCCACGTTGCCAGTTCCAACTTAAAATAAGTTTAAATTTAATACAAACTAGAATATTAAATGATTTTCTTTTCTAAAGCGCATTTAAATTTTAGGATAATACTTTTTGGGTAAAAACCTCCGTAAATTTGATAGGGGTCCTGTTGTTTTTTACACAATAAGACAATTTAAGAAGGCTCTCACTAGACAATACATTTTTTGTTTAAATTATTGTAATACAACAATGCTTAGCTTCTCTTTCCACGATTTACTGTCTGATCTTTCTAATAAATAAAGGATTAAAATTAAATTCAAAAACTTAATATCAATCGTGACCTATTCCTAAGAGCAATCAAGAAACCCTAAACATAGCATTCTACTATGCCGAAAGGATTATAAACTATGGAAAAACAGGATTATTAGGACAAACAATGGCACATATGGCACAATAATGTATATTCCATGTATTAATTGGGGTTGAATAACCCCTTTTCGGGTTTGGTCAAACAAACAAACAAAGTCACCCTGTATGTACGGATGCGAGATGTGAAAGCAATTGAAATCACTTCACTTACCTCATGTAGCGTTCGTTTTGGCCCGAATATTGCTCGCCAGGAGCGGACTTAAAGATATATTTATCCGGCAGATATATAGGCAGCTATCATCACCTGCAAGCAGAGACAACGTTGAGACATGGCAACAATCATAATAATAACCAGCGAGAGCAACAGTTTGTTTGCGGTGTTTATGTTTACGCGAAATATTCAAACGGCCCGCGGTACAGTCTTCCCCGTTTCCCTTTGCTTCCACTTCCACACTCTCACAGACACATTCATGCGGGCGGCAGAACGGACAGGGGGCAAAAGCAAATCAAGCGAAAATTTATTTGCAGTCAATATATGCAAAAGTCACACACACACACAAAGTAATGAAAGCTGCGGCTGCGTCGAAAGCAGAGCAAAAATGGAAGACTGAATAGGAATATTCTAACTCTAATTGGAAGGGGAACGGGAATTGGAATCGAAAAGTTGCACGGGGCAGTGCGAATTTTACATTTCCAACTAGTCCAACTAAGAAATCAAATTAATTGTATCTATATCTAGACGGGAGCTGTATGTGCGTGCATCGTTCTCGCCTGCTCTTCTCGTCTCGTCTTGTCTTCTAGAATCTAGACGGGGGGCTCTTCGGCTGCTACGCCTCCTCTCCTGCTTCCTCGCTCTTCTCGCTTTGCCAGCAGGGAAAAAAGTTGTATCTTTCTTGCTTTTCCGCCGCCGCCTCCTTCTCCTCCTCTGCCGTGCTCCCTTGCCCACTGCTTTTCGTGCACTTTTGTACTCGGTTTTGCTTTATTTTGTTGTTCTCGTTTCGCTCTCCTCTCTCGCTCTCTTTTTGCCTTACATTGTCTCTCATTATTCATTGAACGACAACGCCGAGCCCCATCCCGTCCCTTCCCGTATTCCAACCAGAGCACTCTTCCAACCCAACCAACGTTTTGCACGAACGACGCTACGTACAATTCCCAACCGCCTAAAGCGGAAAACCAATAAAAACGAATTGAATCGCAAAGCGTAAGTACAAAATAAAGCGAAGCGAGACAAAAAACGAAAGCTGAGAGCGCTGCCAACAAGAGAGAGCGCCCGCGACGAACAGCGAAAGAGAGGAGAGAGGAAAGAAGCGAGTACAGGCGGCGCGTCGATACAAGTTTTGCTTTTTGGCTCACATTCTATATGCCGAGATCCGAAACTCGAGTTATAGTTATAATTATTGCCGCCGCTGCTTGGCTTTTTATTTTTAATTTTGTTTGGTTGTCGCTCACATTTTTTGAGCGAGAGAGCGGCGAACGAGAGGACCCGGAGACAGAAATGGAGGTGGAAGGAGGTCCGAGCCGAGAGACACATTTTCATTACAGCCAATTAGTGTGCATTTCATAATTGTTTAACAAAACAGAGCAGCCTAAACAATAAGAAAAGCCAAATGGAAACCGGAGTGGAAAGTCCAATTCGGCTTATTTTCGTTCTAACCATATGGCAGCGGAAAGTTCACATCTGTAGCGGTACTTTGCAGTTGCATATTATGCTGCCGATCGTTTAATGTGGTAATGCTAATAAATTTTTGAAAAAATGCAACCCTGCGCCTCCTCCCTGCCACCGCCTTGCAAACAAGAATGACACGATGATGACGTTAATGGGAACTCTGTGGCTGTGGATGTGCGCAGCTCACACACACACACACTAGCGACGCGCTCGCACTCACTCACTCTCACACACCAACACAGCGGCAGTAAAGTCGACCGCAAAGTCATTTGATTAATATTTCTCGCATTCTTTTTCGCCTGCGAATTTCACAAATAAACACAATTGTTTCCAATCAGCCCCGGCATCCCCTCACCATTCCCCTTGGCGCTCATAGCACGCCCCCTCACACTGCAGTTTTTATAAGCGCTGCTGAAAGTACGGTTCTTATGACGCCAGTATATGAAAATTACTTGATATTGCAATGGTGGTGGTAACAGCGGGCACACACTCTCTGCTGACGGTGTGCGAGTGTGTGCAACAGTAGTGGAAAATCAGAATCGAAACGCCGCGCGGGTGAGAGAGGCGGTGGTGAACGGTGTAGTGAGCAAAGCAAACTGAAAATTGAATGAGACGCGGAGGCAGCAGAAGGCAAAAGCAGGCAAAAGCGAGCGATGTAAAAGTTCTTCGTGCCCCGCGCTCGGGTGGCAGCCGAAAGCACAAGTTTGTAGGAGAGCCAGTGCAGCCGGTTTGGCGGGTTTACTTCGGGCAATTTATTGGTGTTTGTTGATCTATTATTCCACTTCTGGTTAATTTTTTCACATTTTATTTATTTGAAAATTCTACTCGGACTTTTATTTGCTAATAAGCGTAGTTTTACCTATGCGAATTTCCGTTACAGTAATATGCTAGAAGAAACAAATGTATCTTATTATCTAGCTTAATGTATCTTTAATTTAAAGAACATTTCAAGAATTTAAAAAACACTGAAAAACTGGAGTAGTATTTAGACGATACAGTTATGAGACCAATTCAAGGATATAATTTTATAGTAAAGTTACTGCTTCCACCCGCTAAAAACAGCTATATTCCCGCTGGAACTCAGGCAGTACTGCACTGGTAAGAGGTGTGGAGGCAGCGACAAAGTTGGAAAGAGAGAAAGAGCGGCAACGAGAGACACCGCAAGATACAGATACAATGCGTGCTAGACCCTGCATACGTGTGTGTGTGCGCGCGATTGCGTTGTTCTTATTAACGACTCGCTGCCTTCTCTTCTCACTGCTTTCTGCTGCTTTTTCGGGGCTTGGGCATAAAAAGGCGGCAAAATTTGTTAAGCAGAAATATGGCCGGGTCCAACTGGCCTATTTGAATGCAGGATTCGCAGGTTGTACTTGTACATTTGTACTTACCCGCCGGTTTGGTTAGTTGTAATCCACAAGATACCAGCTACAGCTACCACTCCTTTTTATTGGTCGGTGCAGCAGCGTCCCCAGACGCCTTTCCTGTATCACTTAATGGCGGACGCTCTGCGTCTCCCGCATATTGCTTATCACACCCAACTGGTCACTAATTGCATTGCGCGCACTGTATGCCAATAGTTGGCTTATTAATTAGTTTGGTTTCTATATTTTCTTAACATTTAGCACGGATCCAGAGTTTGTAGTTGTAGTTGCGAGAGGAAGAGCAAGAGAAGTGAGGCGACAGTAAGTGGCGTTGCCAGATGCGAAAAGAGTTTTTAGAACGGGTTGGCAGCACCACTGTGCACTAGAGATGGTCAAAGCATATAGAGATGGGAGAACATTAAATGTCTTCTAAAAACACATTTAAATATTCAGAGGATCCTGAGGATAAAGCTGAATGATTGAAAATATAGGCAGCTGAAAACAGCTTATCGCATACAAACTATTATTTTGTTATTTCCAATAATTTAGCCAGCCAAAACATTGGCAAAATGACAAAAAATGCAGTGTGTCTCAAGAGTTCCTATAAATCAATTTTTGGGAATGCTTAATTAAATACCCATAAGTTTTTAATAATTTAACATTATAAAGGAGAATGCAAAATATATATAAATGTCTTGCCAGTGGATTTTGGTGGAAAATTTACCTGTTGGCTAAATAAATCGCCGATGTTTTCAGAAATTTACTCATTTAGCTGCATACAGAATTCCTGGATTTTTTTCATTGAACAAAAGTTATTATCAATTATCGGAACATTATTTGTAATTATAATATTGAACAGATGTGCATTTTTATTTGACTGTCACAGTATATTAGAACAGATTTTTAATTGTAATTAAAATATTGTTTCAGATCAGACGAATATATGTACATAGGCTGCCAATTAGCTTTGATAATTTTTTTTACGTATTTTCATAAGCTCCTGGATAAGCGCAAGGTTGATTATTTAAATATTCTGTTTTTAATTTTATTCAAATCTGATGACTATATCCTGTCATAGGATCGATTGGTAAATGAATTTTTCGAATGCTTTTACTCCGAAAATTCAGTTGTTTTGAAAAAATAAAGATATACGTGTGGCTTAGTGTAATAATATGATAAAGTATATTTAGATTATCCCTTGATTGTTATTAAAAAAAGTAAACCCAGAATTATACAACACGGTCTCTTTGATTTGCTTTTATTTAGCTTTATCGTAAAATAAATTACAAAATAAAATACATTTTGCATATAATTCGTATCCTTATATGTCTAGTAGATTAATTTACTCACAAATCTTTTGGGTTAATATTGCGCTGTGCTCTTTTTTACTTCTCCTGCTCCTCCATTTGTTTTGTTTTCTAATGCTAAGAACCAAAATACAAATCAGTTTTGCCGCGCCCCCTTCTTTGTGCCTATAAAGCCCGATGCCGGGGCGAAGCTAAAATTATATATCGCTCATCGTATAAAGCTAACTCTAAGAAACTCTAAGAATCACACGACGAAATCATATTTTAGGAAAATGGAGCGAAAACAAATTAAATTCGTAACAAATGTACAGGGAAATGTTCTGTTCTGGGCGCGGACGCTAAGTGAAGATTTCTTTGAGATTAAATTGATTAGAAAGTCAATTAGAATATTTAAGCTTTATCGTTTTTTTTTTTTTTACAAACAATTTTCTACTAATTGTGTGATTTTTTGTTTGGCAATTGGTTACGCGTTGCATTTCCGTAGTATCTGTTGTATCTCTGTTAAAATCATCATCCAAATCCTTGACTGCATGTCGGTAGTTTCGCTTACAAGAATATACATCCTTCTCATGTATATGTAAAAAGTGGTCCTTAATTCGAGACTTGTGTGTGTGTGGTTAAAACGCTTTCCGAGTGTTTTTGTATATATAAGAGTGTGCTTTAATGCACTTAATAATGTGAGGGCATGGATTTGATTTCTTCGTCCCAGTGCGCTGGCTAAAAAACTTTCTCGCAAAAAGTGTACTCTAACGAAATGAGGAGGGAAGGGAAGAGGGGATGAGCTTGACAAAGAGCTCACAAGTTACGGTCGATCGGACTCACTCTACGGACTACAGAATACGGATTTTCTTGACTCGTTTTGCTGCTTTAGCTTTAGTAGGCTAATATAAATCACGATAGTATGGCCACGCTGCGCCGCGGCCCACCCTGACTGATGTTGTCCATGGAGGACCACTTCTTGATCCCGTTCTTGAGCGCCTCGGCGGTGACCTTGTCCTGCATCACCCGCGACATGGCCTCCAGCTTCTGAGCCCGCTCCTTGGACAGCGGCTCTGTGGGGAAATTGAGCTCGTTGGCCTCGGCCAGCGTTCGCAAGTCGAAGTAGTATTTGGCATACACCGAGGAGGGCACGTTGATGTTGAACTGCAACAGCTCGAGAAACTGGCGCTCCAGCTCGTTCATGTCCTCCACGGTGATATCCTTGAGTATCTGGCAGTAGTCGACGTTCCAAACGGCCTGATCGTCCCAGACTTTTGATGCGAGTAAAATGGCACCTGGCGAAAGAGTATGATTAGTAAGGAAATAATACAAAAGGGAATACCATTAAGTTAGCCACTCCACTTACCCAACACCATGCGCTTCCAGTTGCAGGGGCCCACATCCAGCTCAGCGTAGGTGAGCAGCCGCTCCAGGTAGACTAGCGTGATGATCGCACACTCCGCCGTCAGCTGGGCGGCGTTGAAGAGCGTGCGCACGAACTTGTAGATCTGACGGTGCTCCGGATTGTGCGTGTCATAGTTCTCCGGCACCGGATCGTGGGTGAGCGGATGCAGCTTCTCGTCGAAGATGTCCAGCCGCCGGTCCGACTGTCGGTTCTTAATGTGATAGTAAATGGCCAGCGATACGCACTTGACCGTATTCTTCAGATTCGGTTGCGAGACGGTACTGTCATCCAGATAGATGGTCGAGCAGGACGAGCTCTTCTTCATGCCGCCGCCACCACCGCCGGAACTGGTGCCACCGGGTGTGCTGCCACCTCCGCCACTTCCAGCATGCTGGGCAATCTGCTGCTGTGACCGCTTGCGCGTCATGCCGCCGTTCTCCACTTTGGATCGCTCCAGGAACATGGTGGCCGCCGTAGGATCCACCGAGGGATCTTCCTCGCCCTCCAACGCCTCGCGCTCCGAGATGTGCTGCAGATTCGCCTGGTTCTCGAAGTTGTCGCCACTACCGCCGCCCTGCTGATTCGACTGCTGATGATGTCCATGATGGTGATGCAGGTGCACCGCTGCCATGGAGCCGTGATGGCCATCTGTCTGATGGTGCTGCGACGTGTGCGGTGGATGACTCAGTTGATGGCGCTCCTCGAACACCGGCGGCATGTCCTTAGACTTGCGGTCCGACTGCGGACTGGAGTACGCACAGCACGAGTTCTTGTTGCCCATTTTGCTGGTGTGACTGAACGGGTCTGGTTGTGTGGGGACTCAAACTAAATGCAACTTGGGTTGGCTTTTGCTTTCTTGACTAGCGGAATGGACTCCGAACCCGCACCCGGATCCTCTTCCTGGCTCCTGGCAGTCGCTCACGCTCGATTCTCGCTTTTGGCACTTGTTCGTCGTGGGTCTATGTCTATGGGCATGGCGCTGGCGTGCGTTCCTATCGCTCCACAATTACCCCTGCCGGCGAGCGAAAGTTTCACTGCAAAGAATATAGAGATAACGGCGATTAGCGGCGGATTCTATTCGATCTTATCTGGGAAATCTCTGCTCTACTTATCCCATTAGCCCATTATTATTATTCAATTTGCTGGACCCTTAAGAGGGTAGTTGGGTTTTTAAATGCGGTTCGGAACAAAAGAAAAAAAGTTGAGTTTAAGTGTCTTGATAAAGGGAATATTAAGTTAGGAATATCATTTAGACACGGGGTTAAATAGTGACTCATTCCTTTCTTATCGTAGGACCTTAGGATTTTAATTTTTATTTTTAATTTGTAGTCTTTTGTATAATGTAAAATATACGGAAGATATAAATAGAATACTCGAATTGTTGAAGCAGATTTTCAAGATAATATCTAAGTTTCTTAATATAATATATGTATATGTATTTAGCTATTTTTTTGCTTTAAACAAATTATTTTGATCATGGAATAAAGGTTTGAAGATGTAACAATTCTAAGACTGCAATGCGTTAATATATCTTCCCTTTATGTTATTATTTTACTTGGAATTTAAAATTGCTCTGGTAAAAATTTGTAAAAATTAAAAATAAATTAAACAGTGTTAAAGGCAAAATAATATTAGAGATAAATATGATAAGTGTTATATTATATATATATTATTATACAACATTATATTATCATTGATCGCTTCAAGTGTTTGAAACTTTATTATCTGATCTGACATGTCACATGATTTCACATGACAAGGTTCCATCAAGTTCCAGGCGACAGAGGACCCAGTCCGGTTTGCTATCCATTAGAGTATTCAATGTTTCGGCTTTTGCCTCGGCTTTGCCTTCCCTTATTTGACTATCTATGTATCTCGGCCAGCGACTTCGTTTATTTGCTCCGTTTATAGGCGGAATCGTTCCGGCTTAGAGGCCGGGGCCGTATTTTGTTAGGCGGTTGTGCAAAAAATTAATTAACCCCAGGCACGACACTCGCCTGCAAGTTGCCTAATTTGGCGAGGCTTTTGTTTTTTTTTTTATTTTTTTATTTCTTTTCCCCGCCTCACTGCTGCTCCCCTTTGATTTTTTTCGGAAGGGGCGGGGCTGCGGCGAGGCTTGTGACTCTGTGACTCTTCGTCTTGGCGGTTCCCGGGGACGGGTGACTGACTGAATCGTCACCAGAAACCGATGGCCCAGTTCCAGATTAGGGTATCACTGTCAAACGGTGCTCCCCTGCGTCCCCCGCACATTAATCACGGCAAAGTGAATGAATGGTAGGCGCTGGCGCCGCAGTCGGCGCTCTGCCCGGAACGGAGCAACACCCACGACCGCAAAAGAGAACCCAGATCCTGTGTCCTGGATATTACCGTGGGTCAGTACCCGGGTCTGGCGTTGGTCACGAAATGCTTGGTCACTTAATTCGACACTTTTCACACATTTTAATTGTTTTTCATCCGTTTTTTAGTTTAATTTATCAAAACATCGATATTTTTTTCTAAAGATGATATTTGCCCAAATATCGAAAATGCGATATTTTATTTGGATATAACTCACGACCGAAAAGTCTTGCAACGCTGGTAGCTCACGTACAGATTTTCAAAATTCTGGCAATGCTGCTCTAAAAACAGGCGCTGCCAGATTTTTCGGTGGTCAGCTATCAGTGTTGCCAGACTGTTTATTTTTCAAATATTAAAAAGTTCTACACCTTAAAAAAGAATTAATTCATGTACATTTAATAAGATTTTGTTCATTTTCAAATATTACAAAGTTTACCCCTACAAAAAAACTCCTGCATGTAGGTTTAATAAGAATTTTTATTAGTATATTAAAAGTCATATGGTGTTTATTATAATTTACTTGAAAGTATTTCGTAATAAGCATACATCTCAGCCATATCTCTTGTTTTATCTCAAATATTTTGTTGTTTTTTTACCAGCCCCGTTAGTTGTTAATGCATATTAAGTGTTGAGTTTAACATAGTAGGAAAATTAAAAACACTTCATTAGTAAAGGCCTTGGTTTTTTTGCTCTTGCGAAAACTCGTAAAGTACACAATTAGTTGGCTTATAATCGATATATAATAATAACTCAGGGCCATAAATGAACGAATGAAATAAAGATATTTACAGATTTCGGATGGGGACATCAAATGTTGTTATTATTATTATTATTTTTATTTTGTTACTATTAGTTAGTGTGCTGGGGTCTACATTATTTTCATCCTGTGTGTGTTGTACACAAAATGTATATTTTTTAATGGGGCTTTTTATATTTAAATAGTGTAGATTATTTAAACGTAATGATTGCTTTCAACTTATTTACTTTTATTTTATTTTTATGCATGTGTGTACGCCACATATGTATATTGATCCTTCGGCTAGGAGAAGGGAGTTTCTTTTCGGGAATGTGGCTGGAATTATATAGGTATGTCATTTATATTACTTTATGTGAGTTTATGTTACTACTAGGCTACATTTTGCTAATAACATTGAATCGTAAACCTCATATATATCATCCAATATGCACGCGTTCGATTAGTTTTCCCGTAGTTAGCTTTTCGATTTTTAACAGAGATAAATAACAACTTTTGCATGTTTTTTGGTTGCTTGCCTCGAACCGAGTGTTAACCCTATTTAATCAGGACTTTGTACAGATTTATATGAGAGAGAGGTATGCTATATATATACGATATATATGCGCATCGCTTTGAGCGTTCAAGTTTTGATATACAATAACATACAATGCTCGTAATTACATAGTTATATTTAGATATTCTGGGCGCTATATTTATCTTTTACTGGTTAGGATTACATTAATCTGCTGTGTAGGTTTTTTTTTTGTTGTGTTGGATTTTATGTTTTTTTTTTTTTGGTTTAGTTTTTAGTTGTTAGTTTTTAGTTATTGGTGGCTACTAAGTAAGTAGACCTGCTTCCGCTATACACACCATCGGCATATGTTCGGTTTACCACTTTTTCGTACATTTATCGACTACCTTAATAAAGCTATGATCCCAATTTCAGCTGATAATTTGGTACCTTACTGCTAAGCACCTTTACCACTGCCCTTTGACGCCATCTGTCCAACTGTCCGTCCGGGGTTTCCCTCCACAGTGTTTTCCTCTCCCACAACGCTGGTAAAGAGCAGTGGTAAATCTTAAAAGAATGGTCCCGCTATCAGACATTTTGAAAAACGTTTGAAAACATTTCAAGTTGGTTAAAGTAAAGAAAAACATCGGAACGAAAGGAAATCAAAATCCGCTGCGACTCAAGCCACCCACTTCCCTCTGTCCAACTGTCGTCCATCGCCTCACCACGTATAAAAATAAACATATGTTTTGTTGTAGAAACGTGACTATTATATCCTTAACAATATACATATTAAATATCCTTTCGTATAGGTTAGGTAGCTATGTGCATTTGTAGAGTGGAAAAGTTACGAAATCCTTTGTCTCGGCTTGCAGGAAAGTCTGTTAGTGGTTAGTGGAGAGAGAGTATGTATATACAAGTCGTACAGCTAGGTTTCTCAGGTATTTTTTTTTTAAATTTTTTAGTTTTAGGTACTTAAGATCTACCCAGCTCCCCAAAACCTAAAATTGAGCAATTTGAATCCTTTGTAAATGCAAAACACGCACTCAAAACTGAAAAGGAATGGGGAAATAAATCGAAATGATTACAAAAATATGTGTATTTAATCGGAAAGAAAGTTAAATACATCGAACTTATAGAAATCAAATATAATAAATTCCACATTTCACTAAAAACTAACAAAAGACACGCACACGTACAACTGAAGTCTAAGTTTAAATGCTCGAAACGAACCAACAAATTCACAACAAATTCAACTCCTTTGCTATTTACAAACTATGCAAACTGGAACTTTACTCGTTTCTTTCTGCTTTTTTCTTTTGCTTTTAACTTTTGTGCTTATTTATCGCTTGCAACAACAAAGTATACAGTATTTGTACATACACATATATCGATATTAATGCCTATATAGATGATGTAAGTCTAAAACTACCACAATTCACATAGAGAGCGCATCTGAAGCGGTTTGTTTGTTACTAATTAAGAGTTCTATGCTGCTTCTAAGCTTAGTAAACATTATTCATTTGCCTATTTGCCCTTCTCGGAATATTCTCCATCAGTTGTCTCCATCTGTACTAATCCGTTTTCGTTCCCAAGTCCTTTTGCGTGTGTGCTTTCTCTTAATTTTCCATAATTTAAGTAGCAGCAGCCGCTTCGCCAGCCCCAGCGACACCTGCCGGATCCGCCGCGGTCGCTGCCGCCGACTCGGTTTGCTCGCCATCACCAGAGCCACCGCCCGCTTCCGTTTCCGCCGCGACATGCTTGTTCTCGTCCTCTTCCGCCGCCGCTGCGGCTGCTGCTTCTTCCGCCGCGGTGGCCAGTGCACGGGCCTCGGCATCTGCAACATGGAAATATTTTTCAGTATTCATTTCGTACATTTTATTATCTAATTAAAAATATTAAAATAAAATAAAGATAATACTGAAACACTTACGGGCCTTCGTTTTCAGGTTTTAAAAATATAGCGAACTTGAAATCTAGGGTTATTTTATATGTTTCTTGATTTATTCAATATATTTGGGGAACTCAAGAAGTATAAAATGACTATAAATCGCCTAAATAAAAGCACATAGAGAAGCTTTAATTAAATGTATCCCTAGTTGTTGTTGTAGTTGAACTTTAAAGGTACAGTTTAAAATATTTACGAATTTTTTTTAAATTCAGTTTTGAAAAGAACTTCTCCTTAAAACAACTATTCTCCATATTTATCTTCAAAAACGTCAAATACTATAAATAATAGTTTTATGTTAATTTTCCCGTTTTTAATATCATTTTCTTAGTTTACAAAATATCATTTTCATATCTCCAACGCAGTTTAGCCCTTCAATTCTTCAATTCTTTAGTTTTAAGTGGGTTTTTGTCTCATCTTAGAAACCTCTAATGACTTTTCGTGCGCCGTTCCAAGAGCTCTGCGTAAGAAGGTTTATGCATGAATAATAAATGCCTGTAGCCGGGGCTTAGATCAAAGCGAAGGACAGGTCAAACTCAATTAGCGCTGCTAATGTGACTACAAAAAGCGGTCCAAGTCAGCAGGCAATTAATATGATAATGAAAGGAGCATTACACTACAGGAAAAGCTGGTTAGCATTTAATTGAATGATAACAAACAAGGTGTATATCTTAAAATTAGTTTTTTATGTAATTTCAATTTTTAAATATTCAATAAACTATATTTTAACAAGAGCTCCTTTTACTACCCTGCAGTACCTGTCATCAACGTTTCATCAACACAAATGGGGGTGTGTCGATGAAACGTTGATGACAAGCCCATACAAACGTTGATGAATTTTTGAATGGCATGTCCGCTCTTGTCATCAACACAAATTCATCAACGTTTCATCAACAACTTGTAATCAATCTGTCATCAACCTTTTTGGGTGAAGAGAGAAAAATGAGAGCGCGAGAGAGTCGGGTTTGACACGAAGTCGAAAGAGAGCGTCGGCTCGGTCGAAGTCGCCGTCGGCTGTTGATGAATCGTTGATTACAGAGGCCTTTTGGTGACAAGCGGTACTGCAGGGTAGTTTTAGGCACAAAGGAGTTTATGGAAAGATAGAACTGATATTACACAAACTACGGGAAACTTTGTGTAAAAAACCAAATGATATAGGCCCTTCTATGGCTAATTTTGACAATAAACAGTTCAATAATAGAGAAAAATAAATAAAGTGTATTATTATTATTTCATTCACCCACCTTTGACGGCCTGCTCCTTCCAGATCTTCTTGTTCTCCACCAAGCAGGAGAGCCATGGCTTGTGTATGGTGAACTTGGTTGTATTGCCGCTCTTGCGGGACAAGAACTCGGTGCCGGTTTTGGATTCGGTGATGGAGGTCGCCGCTGAAGGAGTGGCCTCGTGCTCGACCAGGGTCGCCGGCTTGCCCTTGCTGATCGGAGCGATGGGCGCCAGTATGAACTCCAGCATGTCGGACATAACGCCCATGCTGGGCTCCACGATGAAGTCGATGAAGCAGATCTGCGACTCGGCCACCAGGGTGTTGTTGCGATCGCAGAGCGGACTGAAGGGCAGTCCCAGCTCCTTCTCGAGGTCGCCCTGGCGGAAGAACTCCTCCAGCAGCAGCATCGTCCAGCGCTGATGGACGCCCCACTGCTTCGCCGGATGCGAGATATCACAGCAGTGGAGCACCAGGGACAGCACCTTTTGCTTGTCAATTGTCGCCTCCTGGATCGTGAGCAGCTGCCGCATGGCCTTCATCTGCTGGAAGTGGTTGGTCATGTCGGTGCCGAGCACCATCTCGATGACGAGGCTGCGCAGTTCTCGGAACTCCTCGCGCGACAAATGCGACAGGATGTTGTACTCATCCTCGCGCAGCAACCGGAAGCTGGCGCTGGCATGATGATTCTCCAGCACCGCCCGATCGTTGTACAGCAGCGCCGTGTCCGAGCCGGACATTACGTGGAAGTTGTTGGTGGTGCCCGTGTGCTCGTAGTCGTGCAGCAGAGCCGCCAGCAGCGAGGCAAAGATCTCGAGATCCGTCAGCCAGTTCATTAGGCCGGTGTTGCACAAGCAATAGTGGATCGTCTGCATCACGTCCACCGCATGCAGATTGTTGTGGTACGGATTCCGGTACCGGCAGTAGCCCTCCTCCACGCGGTACAGGAACGCCTCCAGCGTTCCCGGCGGTATCTTGAACTTGTGGATGGATCCGTAGCGATTGAACAGCTCATATGCCACGTACTTAACCACCTGTCCGCTGGCAGCCTCCGTCAGCGCAAACACATCGAATGTCCAGTCGTCGAGGTTCTGTGGGGGGTAAGTGTGAGTTTTAGAAGAAATATATTTGATATATTAAAGGTATCTATAATCTTAAGCTATGTTTATAAAAGAAGAAAGCTGTAATTTTAAATTGATTTTAATATGATTTCTAGGGACTTTCTTCCAGATTTAAGTGTGTTGTGGGAGGTCGGGAATGGTTACTTTTGGCAAAAATTCATTTATTACTTATACGCACTGTTGCATTTATTTATTACTCATTCGCAGTGTTGCCTTTAGAAGCAACTAAAATTAAGAGAAAACTCAAAACTAATTTATTTATTATTTATTTTAACTTATAATTGCTATTAGTACTTGTGTTATATTTATATATATCTCAATTTAAAGTCAAATGTCAAAAATGTTCCCCTATTTAATGTCACCTCACGGATAATTCCTCCACACTCACCTTGAGCATCCTGACCACGTCCGGTGGGAAGGCCGTGAGGGCCGAGCTGGAGACGCGTCGGTACATGCGGTCCACAAAGATGCCAGCCCGTATGGCATGGGCCACCGATCGGAACTTGGGCTTCTCGTCGCTCTTGCGCCGGCTGGTGGCCATCTGGCGGGTGAAGGTCGAGGCCAGCCACTCGCGCACTTCCGGCGGCACTGCATCCGGCTGCACCTCCGACAGCTCATCGTCCTCGTCCGCCAGCCGCCTGCACAGATGGGGTTTTCGGGGGTTGGAGAAAGGAGACACTTGTTAGTTGAAATGGCATTCAAAGTCCTCTTTCCGGGTTAATCAGTTACCAAAAAACAATACTCAATAAATGTACAAAAAATTAAACCGAATCTTTAATTGGTTATCAGCTTTTGAGTTCGATAAGCTTAAGTTAAATTCAACTCAAATGAAAGCCAAGTTTGTACAATAAAAGAAAAGAGAATACAAATAAAAATAAAGTCATTGTGAAAATAAAATTAAAGTCATTGTGTGGGTTACAATTTGGCACGGAAAAAGGAAACTTGTTCTCTTCGGGGTTGAAAACGAAAGTTTAGTTTTTGTTGTGTAGAAACTTTAAAGTTAGTGAGTTGTTTTTGGTTAAGGTAACAGTTATTATAGATACAGATACAAAGATACAGTTGCTTTAGCTAATTAACATCTCTATAGGGAGGGGGACTGGGAGTGGGGTTTTCGGTGATCTGGGGGAAAGGTGCAAAGTTTGCTAAAAGCTGACAAAAGCAGGCAGGCAGCAGCATGCTTGTGGGTGTTATGTGGTTGTGGATGTGGTTTTCGTGGAATTTTTTATTTGCATGCCTAGTATGTGGTGTAGAAGGTGCAACATCAAAAACGTCAAGAACAGCAACGGCAACGTCAAAAACTAGCAGAATTCGTGCGCTGGAGGGTACAACTCGTACAACGCCAAAGTTATCACCAAATCACTCTGTAAACTTTCAATCAATAAAAGGCATAGAAGGTGGCCAAAGGTACTCAAAAGGAACACAAAGGAATCCCAAGAACTTCTTCCTAATTGGCCCACACGCACACTTTGGAATCAACACTAATTGGTCTATTATCAACGGGAGTGTCCCTTCTTTGTCGGAGACCCAATCAATGCATTTCCATGCCAACACTCATTCTCGTTTTACACAACTCAGAAGTCGTTTAAAAAATGTGATATACACCGTAAATACATGTAGGCAAATATTTACAAATGTAAATATAAATCAAGATTCAAGTTCTTGCACAACTTGGGAATGTTTTTAAATTCCTGACCCTCATACAGTAAAATTCATTAAATAAAATTAACAGAGCAGGTATAGAATTGGCTCATTTATGTGAACATTAAGTTCAAAAATTTTAAACTTAATTTGCAAGATTTTGTTTACAGAAAACGCTCAAATATAAACGACAAACCTATATTTAATTGCATTTATTATAATAATTTATCATTAAAGTTAAATTTATTCAAGGGCTTTCTTGGAGCTTTATATTCATGGTGAGTTTTTAATGGAGTTTAATTTATTTATTTATTTTTTTAATAAAGAAAATTCCACAATAATTGGGAAACAGTGAAACAAAGTGTAAACCTTTAAGTATGTTCTTTTTATGTTGTAAGTCACAAATAAAACATAATTTTTAAGCTTGTTTTTAATAAATCTTAAAACTATTTCACATAAAACATAAAACAGAAAGAAAATTGCACTATTTTCTTTGCATGTTCCCAACAAATTTTAACCTAAAATCGAATTATTTTGTTCCTTTTTAAGTCTGATGGAGCCAACATTTTGCTAGGCAAATATTTCGTATCAAATATCAATTTCTATAAAATTGCTAACGAATATGGAATTTATTCTCCGAAAAAATATTTTCCTCTAATTTCTCTCGACATTTTCTTCTTACCCAAAGCTTCAAAGCACTTAAGCGCTCTTAAGAAGCCTGAAAGTAGCAGATGGAGACTGAGTGTGAGGCCAGGAGACTGTCTGAAGCGCTTTTGACTTGAGCAAATTAGCGGAAGATTCAATTATGGTTAATTAGGTGAACTTCAGAGCTCAGACAGTGGCCTCATCCTCCTATCCTCTCACAACTTATTCACCAGCCAAGAATGGCTTATGATCTGACACGAGCTGGTGCCACCCACTGAGCCGGGTTATGTGACCACATCATTAATGCCAAACCACAACATTTGCGGTGTTAAGTAAGAGCATGGAATTCCGAAAAGTAATTAGTGGCTGTCGCATAACTAGCAAGGTCTTTCGGTTAACCATAACAATAGTTTTTACATAAAGTTGGTTAGCATGAAAAGAAAAAGTGTATTAGCTTTGATTTTACTTAAGAATGTAATTTAATACTCAGCAAATACATGTGAAATTAGCAAGTAAACACTTAAGACGGTTTAAGTTCTTCTTAGCACTTGAAAATACTAGGGTTTCTTGTAATTAATTAGCTAAAATTAATCAAGGAGGTCAAACTGAAGCAGGAAATATTGAAATAACCTTGCAAAAGGGGCCTTAGTCAGAGAAGGGGACTAACTAATGGAAATTTGTAGGTAAACACATTATTTAGGAAGGTCTTAGCAGCCTTTATTTATTATAGAAATATTTTATGGAAGGATTTTAGCCTAGCTTCAGGTTAAAATATTGTTAACTATTTCTAGTTATTGGTTTGTTAAAGAAATAACTCCATAAATATCTAAAAAATGTTAGTTTCCTAAGTAGGATGAGGATCTCAAAGATATGCGTATGCAGAACTATATTCAGGCTGCGTCTAAGAACAATGTATAATAATAAAAAAGATGACTTCCTAGCTCTCTAACCTTATTCAATTTCTTTTAATTTAACTCTTCAGTTTATAATGAACTTAGCTCTATATTTAATAAACCTTTTAAGTTGGTTTTTTAATAAAGAAAAAGTGTACTTGAAATTTTAATAAATCCTTCGGCCATCTCTCACATTTTTCCCCAACTTCCTGGTCGAATAATTCCTGTTCAACACTCCCAAAAACCGGACTCTACCGCCACCCCACCACCATTGTCCTTACATAACACTCTCCATAAACTGTGGCGACCATTTGTCATGTGAATTTATTTTCTGTGCATTTCCTAGCCAGTGCCAGAGTACAAAACATATATTGTTGCGGTTGGGATGTTTATTTGGCCAACCAAGCTGGGCTTTGTTCTACTTGGTTAGGATTTTTGCTTGGTTTATTTTTTCGTAAAGAATTATTTTGCAATTAATACCATTCGGATAGCAGGGAATGCTGCATTTCAGAGACACAAAACATGGCTTTTCTTTCTGCTCTTTTAGATAGTTTACTTAGTTTTCAAAAAAACCGAACACTTGGACTGCACCTTTTCTTCTTCTCCTGCGTCTCCTTGGCGCGATACTGAATTATGAACTGTATCAGCTCGACGGTGATGACGCTTTGTCGGCTGCTTTCACGCCTCAGACGACTCATGGCGCGAACGGCGGCAACGACCACGATGGTAATGACGGTCAGCCGGCTGAAGCGGCTCTCCGTTGGCTCCGATGGCTCCGTTGGCACCGGATCCGGGCACTCTGATGATGGCTCAGATAGAACAACACCCACCTCGTTGTCGCCCGGTTTCAACATGGAGCCCAAATGGGGAATTGACTTTGGGGCAATGTCGTGCCCGGGGTTTTGTTTTTTCTTTTGGGGGTTTTTGTTTTTGTCACTTGAAATTAATACATCATATTTTCGCGCAGCGGGGTATTCCCCTTCATCCAACGTCCCACACTTTTCGTAATTAGCTGGGCCCAACAAAATGCGCTTTTAATGACGGGACAACAACCAATATTTGTGCAGCACTTTTTTTTTCCCCAGGTCGGAACGGAACAGAGCGGAGTTCTTTCTTTTTTGCCGCTCGGTCAGCTCTTTGCTCGATTTTCGTGTACTTGGCCCGCCGCGAGTTAAATTTAAACTGAATGGGCTGTGGCGGTCCGGAGAGTGCCAGCGAAAAACAGCCAACCAGCAAGTGGTTAGCGAAAATTTTTTGGCCACAAGAAGCCATTTCTAGGTCTTCCACTTGCGTGCCGGAGTATGGAGCAGGAGCCAGGAGTCCGCAGGAGAGTCCCTGGCTCAGCAGGATTGCGTGTACATAGCTCGGCACACGCCAACTGCAGGACGAGAAAGTAACGAAAAATTACTCGGGTCCGGGGGAAAATGGGAGAAAAACTCGGAGAAAACTGTTCTAGGTGGCCCATATCAATTATGTCAGCAGTAAGACATCGCCGAGTCATGCCAAGCCCAGAAGCACAACTATTATGTACCAAAAGGGCAGGCACTGGGAGAAAACGTTGGTTGGCTTTGCTATTTTGTTTAAATTTACAAAAGCCTTTAAAATAAAAATCATGTATATCTTTGTGAATTTATTATGTTCTTTGAGTTTAAGTGCAAATATTTGTTATATATTTGTAAAAGGATATTAAAATTGCTTGCTGACTTCATACTTGGGAATTATAGTGCCAATGCTTGGTACAAGAACCTGAAATTCTCAAGTAGGAATTTGGGAATAAGCTGCTTACAAAAATTAAACAGAGTGGTAATGTTGGTTTAAAGCCTTGAATAAGCAAAATTTTAGTTACAAATATATATTGTAGGTCACCAAAATTAGTCAAAACTGAATAGCTTAAGAAATATATATTTTGATACTTGAAATTTATTTTAAAAATTAAATACACATTAAATAACTCGCATTTTTTAAAGTATTTAATTTCTTACGACTTTTCTTATAATTTTACCAAGAAGAAGATTCTAAAGAAGATTTTACACTTTGTTTCAAACCTATACATATGAGTACCTAAAGTAACTTGAGCCAACTCTTTAAAATGAATTAATAAATTTATAAAATACCAATTTAGCTTCCAGTGTATTCCCAAAGCTGGAGTGCGTCCACTAGAGCAAGTATATATATTTTTACTACTATTTCCCACAAAACAATTACACAAAATGCTAAAAGGCATCCCGCAAAACAATAGCAACAAAGTGGCACTATCCGGTAGCTCTTTGCCTGTAATATTTAGCAGTCGTGAAGAGAATAACTGGAGCCTGATAAACACGACAACGTCACGAATTCATTTCAAAAGCAGAATAACAAAATTCGGAGCAGGCAGCAAAAGTATATGTGACTGAAAGTAACTTCCTTTCGCGGGGCCTTGGCGTTTGCCTCTTGTTTAATGACTTGCCACGACCCCTTCTGCTTCAGGAAAATGCTAGAAAGGAAGGGTTCAAGGTGGTGGCGACTTGGGTGGCCATAAAAGTCGGGCCAGAAATGCCAACACAATTCCCCAATTTCTTTGGCCAATTGCATTCCATTCGTGAGCACTATCCTTATTTTCTTTTGATTCAATTTCATTTCTTGAGCGTGCGGCAAATTGCGTGTTGCGGCGTTTGTTGGAATAAATTGCATCAGTTATTGGCACATTTGCATGATTTCTCTATAAGCATTCCCGGTACTTCCCCTTGCCTTTACCCCGTCATATGCATTTTGCCAGCACGCAAGCTTGCAACAGGTTGCAGTCAGTCACTCGTGGAAGTGCAACGAAAATGCTGGCAAAGTTCATGAATTATAAATTTTACTCGTTTTTAGCGAGGGATTTGCCGTGTGCAGAAGTGCAACTTTACAAATGCATTTTAATTACTTAGCCATGGGTGGTTTTTATAAAGTAATTAACTTTATCACTTAACGATGTGGGTGTTTAAGGTTCATATTTAAACAAGAAGTTTACTTAATGATTATAAAATGTTACAAATTACAAATATGTTACATATACATATAATATATTGTGTTATTGAAATTGAATGACGTTCAAGCGGTTATTTCTATTTTTAAATTAATAGATCTTACCCATGCTACAAAATATGACTTAAATATAAAAGCATAGCTTGAATTTGCATTTATTTTGAAAGCAATTAAATACTTTAACTTTCTTGACCTGCCCAACGCTAGAAGCCATTAAAAAATACAAAAGCTCAAAAGGGGTATAATTCACAGAAATGTTTCTCAAAACCTTCGTTAATTCTTTCTTATAATAACAATTAATAAGCATATTTTTAAAAGTATACTTTTTCCTAATGTTCCCCAACTTACTGATACTGTCCAGAAATGTTGTCAACCTTTTTGGCCTTTGGGCAATTTTAAAGCATTTAAAAGTTTTCATCCGGCATATTGGCAAACCCTTAAACTTTTCTTAAAATTTTTCTTTTATGACTGTAGGGGGGTGTTGGTTGGTGTTTTAAGGGTCATTTGATGGGAGGAATTGGGGCAAAATGATGCCAGTATTGCCCCATAAAAGGGCCAATGATTATGAGTGCCTGGCTCTCCCTGCCTGCTCCCTGATCCTGCCACCTCTACCATCAAACCCATTTCCCCTGGAAGCATGCCACTTAATAGTTATGCGTGCAATTTCCTGTGCTTGGTGCCTCAAGCGTTTTGTCGTTGTTTTTGCCATTGCCGCCGAGGTTGTTTGTGGCATTCCTGGTTGTCATCGCCATTGACGGCAGTGGCGGCGTCGGCACACGGGAAATTGCTGGCAAATTGACAGCTTTGTTTTGTGCCAATGATTTTGTGTTGTCGGCGGCTTTTTGAAAACCACCCACGAAATCGGCTCACATGTCCCATTATCCTCATGTCCTCCGCTCCACCAGCCGACTCTCCTATGCTGTATAGTTATGAACTGGGAGGAGATGTGGCAAGGACGAGCGTGTAACATAACACAAAAGGCCAGGAGAAAAGGCACATTGAAAACCTGGTAGCGAGGGTTGTTCATTGAAAAACAAAGTCAGAGAGTTTAGGAATATATCAAAACCTATTTGTTTTAGTTTCCATACAGTTTTATGTGACATGTTTTAAAGAATAGCAATTTTTTAAAATGATGTTATAGTAAAATAGATATTTTATAATAACCAGAACTGCCTTAGCTGTTTAAAAATGTCTAATTTCTGCATAGTAACTGTTAAAAAATTTAATTAAAATTTAGTTTAATAACTTCCCTGACTCTTTATGACAAAACCCTCTACCAATCCTCGCATATCCATGTACGCCCACGGCTTTGTGCGATTAAAGTGCGTATTCGCTTTGTATTACCGGCAAAGGCGGAAGCCTAGACGGGATAGGACAAAACCTAATAGCAGGACAACATCAAGGCCCCAAGGTCCTTTCATTTGATGCGACTATTTTGGAAACATTTACGCACAGCTCTGCCCTCTCCCCCGTTCCTTGGTCGGTGGCCAGTATCCAGTGACCCATAACTCCCATAGCTCTTGAGGACGGCAAGTTGCCGATGTGGCAGAAATTGGCAGTTAACATCATTTGTTATTGATTTTCGCATTGGGTAATACCCAGTAGTATCAGCTGCTCTGTCCGCTCGTCTTCAAGGTGTGGGGTCGACTCCTGTCCTGTCCCGGGGTTATTTGCTTTTTGGGTCACTCCCATTGTCCGCGGCCCAAGATGATTGATGAGGGAGTCGACAGCGCTGCTTGTATGGCAACCTTCAACTTGGGCCGCGTGGCAGGGGGGCTTTCGTTGTACCGCTGACCCAATTTCCATGCGGTCGTCCGATGGGGGTCGGGGTGTCTCCTCCTGACTCATTTGAATATTATTCGCAATTTTAATTGGTTTGCTGCAGGTGCCACCTCACTGCTAGCCTATTAATTATAATGCACATACATCACTTAACGCGACCTGACAATCCGCCCGCCACTTGTCCAATCAGAGTTAATGACTATTAATGATACAGTTTCCAATTACTTGCTTGCCACGCCCTCGCGCCGCGGACGTCTCTTCTGCTGCTGCGGCATAATTGTGAAAATTGGTAATTCCCTTTTGTAATTGTGATTTATTGAATATATGTAGTACTATATTTATTTTAGCACTGTGCTTTCCTCGAGCGCATTATTTTTGCGTTCGCCCGATGTGTGCAGAGTCCGAAACTGAAAACACATTAAATTTATTTCCACCTTATCGGCATGAATGAAGCCGCAAATGGCATTTAATATGTGGATTTCTTTTCAACCATAGATATCTGCCCCGATGATTACGACACTCATACCTACATATATGATACAAAGTATTTTATATCTACCTCAAATTTTACAAAAAAATGTGATTTCTTTCCCGAACGCATATTCTTTTTGGGGTTTTATTATTATTTGTTTTTATCATAATTAAACAAAACCAAGTGTTGCGTCAGCGGCAACGATAAGAGGCTTTCGGCTCAGTGTATAGTGAGTGTACTTCTTGGGGACGACACTGTCAGCAGTTATGCTAATTGAAAAAGGCATGGGAACTTTTATGGCAGGGCCAACAATAGTCAACAGTCTAGACTCAAGGGGCAATCATCGATTACGGAGAAAAGAACGATGATATGTGCTGTTCTTTAAAGATGGAATACATTACATATATAAGGGAGAAATGGTTTTTTGCCTACATTAAAGGTTGTTATAAATTCACTTCCGATACAGAAAAATCTATAAAAACGAAAGGTGTGAGTTATAACAATGGGAATAATTACAAATTTTTAATAATAAATAATAAAGTATACAAAAAAGGTAACCAGAAGTGCACTTGTAATTCATAGAGAAATTTACAGACACTTTACTATAAAACCACAAACAATTTTGATCTTAATCGTCAGTAAAATTAGTAATGATAAGATTTTTGGCGGAAAACTTAACAAGTCGAATTTTAAGAATACATTTTTTTAATGATTCAATGATTCGTATTGGAATTGTAAACAATATAAATATGATAAGCTCAAGAGTGTTTCAAGGCACACAGTATTTTGCCACAATTTAAATCTTAACAACTTATGAACCTACTTAGGTACTTTTAATTTATGGTCCATATGTGATTGAACAAGTAAACCTAAACAAAAGTATCTGATCATAAAATTCCAGCTGTAATTAATACTTAACATATTCTATTTTTATAATTAAATGCCAAAATTACTTCAGATTTCAACTTAAAACCTTAATAAGAATTTCTTGTTAATATTTTCACACATTTTAAAGGTTTTGCAACTTTCATCCACTCTTATTAAAAAAAGTAAGTACCCCAGACTTCCTTTTTATCATCTTTTTTGACATCTCTTTAGGCCACCGGATCGAAGTAATTTGTAAGCTCTTATTTGTAAAATCTTTAGTACGCGTCGGTCCTCCTCTGACGATTTGTCTTCATAAATCGGAAGTGTGCGTAAGCCCGACCTGCCCAACCCCCTTTTAAGAGCTTAAAACGAAAGCCGGAGATTTGCTCGGCCTGATTTGGGGCTTTTAGTGGGCACTGTTTGTTCCTTGACTTGTGAGCTCTGCCAGGAACTGACACGCTAAACTAATTTCGGTGTCGGCGGCACATGTAAACCGAATTAAAGTGACAGCCTCTTTTGGCAGACGCAGTGCTCCTGCTTTATTTCGTATCCTTATTCCATATTCATCCCTACCAGTCGATGGCGCTGGGGCTTGATTAATTTTTGGGGGCCGACAAGTGGGAGACGCAAATCATCATCTACGAAGTGGGGCGACTTGTGGTGCCGCGTTGCTGCCGATTGCAGGGTGCGGGTAATTGCGTATTTTGCGAGTGAGCACACAAAAAGACAGCAGAAGCAATCATACAAATGCACTCGGAAAAAATTTTAAGGGGGTGTTGTCTTTAAAAATATATATACAAATTTTAAAGTAAGAGAATAAGTTTTTACTCAGCGTAAACTCGTCGTTCGAGCTGTTTTTTGTTACCCTTAACAGTGCTTTAAATTATGTATATTTGTAGAAATCAAAATCATAAATTACTTATAAATTCTTATACCAACACAAATCTACTTCTTTTATAAGATACTACAACGCACACAAATAAACAAATATTACACATTTTAATTGAACCACAACTAGTTGATAAGAGAATGTTTAATCATGACAACAATATGCAGCATTAAACATGTCTTAAGTGGTTTTAACATAAAAATATTGTTTTTATCATGGACTGGGAAAGACCCTAAGTCCCTAAGATAAAGAACTTCACTCTTGGATTAAATATATGTTAAATAATATGTTAAAATCTCTGTATTTTATTTTTAGTTTACCTAGAAAAATATAAAAAAATATCCTTTAAATATTTTGCACATTCTAAAATTATTTATATAATGATCTCAAGTATTTTTTAATACAAGTAATCAACAGTTTTGCTTTAAAAATGTATGTAAATATTTCCCATAATTTTTTCCGAGTGCCAAACATCAAGACAGACACACAAAGTGAAGGTGCAGGTTCAGGATGAAGGGTGTAGGACAAACCGCAAGCGGACGAATCGTCGTTTATTATTCGAGGATTCGCCGTAGTCGTTCTCATGGATGTGACTGTGGCGACGGGCGTAGCTGAGGACGAATGTGGAGCTGGAGGACGACACGGAGGGGGCCGAGCTGCATCTGGGACAGACAAAACAAATGACAAATGACACACGAGACAATGCAGCAGAGCATGTCGCCTCCAAGCTTAAATGTTCGATATTATTTATGGGGGAGCAACAATCCAGACTCAAACCCAACACCCAGGCCAGCGCGATACAAGACAAAACTAGAACAATGGCTCCGGATTAGCTCCGACTTTGCGTGTCAAGGCTAAGCCTTCGAAGAGTTCTCGGAATTGCCCTTCGACAACTTAATGCCGATGGCAAGTCGTTCCAGCCAACTTCAGCTAATTACTCACAGAGGAGGGGAACACCCGAGGAGTTCCACAGTGCGGAGGAGATGAAAGGAGTGTGCGGTCAACGAACGACGGACAAAGAAAGATGCAAAACTCAATCAGCCAAGAACGACGTGAGGATAAATATTGGATTTCTTGTTATATGGTACAAAGAAATTCGGGATACCCTATGCTGTCAGGTATAAGAAAAAAACTGGTTTACAAATTTAAAAATAAATTTATTTTCTCTTAACTTATATTCTAAGTCTATACATTTGTTTTTACCTGAGGATAAAATGAATATTTACTTTAAAACGCTTCTTTTATGTCTAAAAATACTTTATTTTGTATGCCCAAATTTTCCCAGCTTTTATGTCTCATAAAAAGAATGCACAGCTCAATATTTTCTTAATAAAAACACTTAGAAAAAGTGTGAGAAAACACTTCTGTTTACCAGTATACATTTTCATCTGCGGAAACTGTTAGGACAAGCTATAAAGAAAATCGTGGGAAAAACACGAAATGAATATTCAGAAATATATTCCCAACGAAAGTCAAATGCAGCCCCGCAAAACCTTTTTCATAAATTTCCGTTTATGTCCATTTTCCCAAATAGAAATGCGAGAGCCATCAAAGTTGTCCTAATAATAATGAAAGAACAAGCTATTTTCATAAATTTCCATTACCTACACCCAGAGAATGCCATGGCTGCACTTTCATCAAGCCAAAAAAAGAGCGTTCAATAAAAATCCTGCGAGGGTATGGAGCGGCAAATCATTGAGGGACTCACTGGCCCCGCTTAATCAGTCTGCTGGGAGCTGTTATGGCTGCCCGGGATGGCTGTCAGCCGAGTGAGGTTACCCACACTCATCGCGATTCCCGTTGGCAGTTTCAATTCCGTCGCTTTTATTCTGCACATTCCGGGGGATTGGAGCACTCGTCGCCAGTGCAGCAATGCATATAAATGACGTAGCAATTTGGAAGCCGTTTGTTATGCGAAGCTTTGCTTTGTTGTTCCACAATTAGAATCGCCAACTGGGGGGCAGTCAACTTAAAGGCGTCTACATGGCCTCAAATGGAACACTTTGGCGAAGGATGATTCAGACAAAAGACGCTTAAAGTCAAGCTTATATCAAGAAGAAAATACTTTAGTTAAGTTTTTGATCTCCTGCAATCTTGAAAACTATTTATTCAATTATTTGGAACGTAGTAAGTGGCTAGGTAGCATGTAAATGCTCCTATAATCTATACCCTAAACTAAACTCTAAAAAAACTAGGAACTAAATCTGTCCGTTTTGGCCACGTGAGATTTGGTGTGTGTGGTTCAGCGATGGTGACCTTGATCAGATGGCAGTCGCCTGTCTACGATTCCAGCGCCACACAGTGGCGTCATCGCACACGTAGACCAGAACGCTGGCGTCACGGGAGAAGGCGATCTGTCGCACGGTGGATACGCTGCGCGTATTACTCAGTGTGGTCATGACCGCACCCTCTGGATCGCTGGGATCCATCTCCCACACATACACCTTGCCCTGCTGGTTGCCTAGAGCAATAACCTTTTGCCAGGGATTGAAGCCGAACCGCACAAACCAAATCTCACATTCGTCGTACTCAAACTCCGCGATGATTGTGCAGGAGGAATCGCTCGGCTTTACCTGTTCGAAGCTCTGGTGCAGTTGACCCGGCTTCCAGCAAACGATGGCATTTTCGCAGGACTTCGACAGCACAAAATTGCCGAACCACTGGACGCAGTCCACGTAATTCCTGTGAATGTCCCTCGTGGAGAAGTCAGGGAAGTGCTTGGTCACCGTGGGAAAGGGCAAGGTGGACTTCTCCTGGCTAAATGTATTCGATAGTTCGATCTTGTGGTGAAATTCGGGCGTATTCAGGCACCACAGCTTCAGCGAGTGATCCATGCCGCTGGAAACAATGCGATCGCCCCGCATATTGAAGTCTATGGATAGCACTTCGTCGCGATGTCCCTCCACGCCGCCCAAGATGGCAATGCACACGTGACTTTGGATGTTCCACAACCTGATGGCATGATCCTTGCTGCCCGAGAGCAACAGCTGCAGCTTGTGCGGATGGAACTTGAGCTCGTTGATGGCCTGGCCGTGGCCAATGTAGTTGCCCACTGCCTCGTTTTGCTCAATGTCAATCACTCGGATGACGCCGCGGTAACCAGCCGCTGCCAGGAGTGGAGCTGAGGTCTTTAGGTCGTAAGACCAGGCGCAGGTGTAGAATACCTCATCGGGCTGGGAAGCAGAGTAAGAATATGTTAACTAAGCCGTGATACAGGGCCTTTCAAAGGCTAACTCACATCCGGATCGGCGTAGCAGTGCAGCAGCTGCATTCCGCCTTGTCGCGGACACTCGTACACCGTCACCCGGTTGCTGCCGGCGGTGGCAAACACCTGGGGCTCATCCTTGCCCAGCAGCGTGTTGAAGGCGACGCCAAAAATATTGGCTCCATGGTTTTCCTTTACGAAAGTGCTTTGATGGGGGTGGGTAAGAAGGGAAATCAGTTCGCTGGCTTGGGTGTTCTCTGTTTCTGCGCCACTTACTCGTATTTGTAGGCGGCGCGGCTCTTTGGCTTCGATTTGGTGCTGCGGCGGCCGCGTCGCTTGCTCCGCGTGCTGGACGAGGGCGACTTGCTGCGCGACGTGGTGCTGTTGGTGGTATAGCTGGCCGATTCGTCCTGCGTTTGTTGTCCAACCGAAAAAATCATTAATTCCACTTTCACCAGATCCATTTGTCATTCGGCTTTTGTTTGTTACTTACGCCGCATGAGTCGTCGGAGTCCTCGGCTTCGTTGTTCCCGTTTTTCACTTTGTCACTGCTCATTTTGCAGGCCGCGCACGTTCACAAAGTTAACTAGCGTTTAAATTGCGACCCCGAATTGGCAATAAACCAAGTTTAACTATTGGTTTTAGTCGCTCAAAACAATAATAATAAATTCCGCGGGAAAATGGAAATACATCAATATATCGATATTTTTTCTAAAGATGATATATTTATATCACGATTTTTTGTTTTCCTAAATATCGAAATTGCGATATTTTCATGTGATATTTTGCAATGGAGTCAATTATCGAGTGCAAGTGACTTCGACACATTTATCGATACACCTTACGTACTACAAATAAGTATAACTGGTCACACTCTGTTATACAGCTGTTTATGGCCCTCAACGATCTTGATAAATCGATAACACATCGTTAAATGAAATTCAAATTGACAAGACACATGCGCAAGCTAGTTAGTTTTAGGAAAATAGAAACGAAAAAAACATGTAGGACAAGGACATGCCATGGATTTGTGTGTATTAGACAAACTTCAAAACATGTATGTACAAAAATTACTCTTCTCGAATTATTATGCGATTTTGTTGTATTTTTTTGCCACAAGATTACTAGGTTTGAGGTTTAATTAGAAATAAAAAGAGTGTTCTCTTTTTTGAAGTATGAAATGTTTGAAAATACTTCAGAGAACATAATTCTATAAACTTTTTATATATATTTGAAGTTTTAAGTCAAGGAAATAAATATTGCAAGAAATATATTGAATGTGTTTAAAGTTAAAAACTATAGTCTAAACTTATGTTCAGGCATTTAAATTTTATTTTTAAAGAATTATGTCTTAAACCTAAATTTCATTTATAAACTTGTGACAAAAAATGTTTAAGAACATTTAACACATTCTTAAGCAAGCCTCAATAAATATCAAGAAGACTGTGCTTTTAAACTTGGTAAATGTTTTAATATTTCGCTGAAAAAGTTTTTGTACAAAAGACGCGGCAAGGAACATTTACAAATACGCAAAGAGGCGCGGGTGGGGAACCAAACAAGTGTTATTTTCTTATATTTTTATTTTGTTGTTTACGGCTATATAAAAACAGGTATTTACAGAAGCGAGCAAGAGTTGTTTAGGGTGGAAAAGGGGGACAGAGGCTAGACAGAAGATTACAGCAGAGGAAATCGGCAGACACGGGTCGGCAGACAGACAGAAATAGAGTTGGATATAGAATAGAGAGAGAAATAGAGGAGACAGAGTTTAGAGAGTTAGAGAAGAAGGTATATAGTATATGGCAAGTTCATTCTGGAGCTGTGTTGGTTAACGCAAAACGTCAAATCAAAATCGAAAAACAAACGAACTGAAGAGGCGGATAAAAGGTAAACTGTTAGCTTAGAAATCAAATTTCAAGTACGTTTTGTTCGTCGACATGGACCTGGCCCAGGTGGGTGTCCGCAGGCGTCGTTGCCGGTGCACGGTCGCTGGATTACCACTGCTACTGCTGCCGCCACTGGTAACACTTTCTGCCGCCTTGGCACTGGGATCTGTGGTTGCTGCTGCTGCCGGAGATGATGTTGTTGCGGATGTTGAGGCGGAGGTGGACACAGGAGCTGCCACTTTTGATGAGTTCTCCTCCAGCACGGATTCCCTTACGGTCTCCAAAGCTGGCTGTAATTTGGGAGCTGCGGGAGCGGGACTGGCACTGGGATCCGACGACGGAGACGTGGTTGCCGGCGGCCCTGTGGGTCCGCTGTGTGTCTGTGGTGCCTGGGACACGCCCTTGGTGCGCCCCTCTATACTAGCCTGATTGTTGCCCGTCGTGGTTTCTGCTCCACCAGTGGCCACCTCCTCCTTCTGCTCCTCCTTCTCCTCCACCTTCTCCTCCGCCTTCTTCAGGCTACAGCTGCTATTGGAGTTGTTGTTATCCTGCTGCTGGTCAGGATCTCGACCGTGACTGTGGCGACTGCAGCTGAGATTCTTGCAATCCCCATTGCAGTCCTCTCTGCAGGATGTCCAAAAATTGATTTCAGGTGCATCCCAGGCCGGCGGCAAAGTGTTTCGTCGCCCAGCAGTTGGCAGTGAGTAACAACGAACCAGTGCAGGGGGGCAATTGTTAGGTTACGATGTTGTTGCATTGCATTCGGTTGGTATGTGTTTTGTGTGTGTGAAATTTTATTTATTTGTATTGTTTTTTTTAGATAAATAGTTTTTGTCAATAGAAAGAAAAAATATATAAATAGAACATCAGTTTAGAGATTGTGGTAAAGCTTTAAAGTTTAGTAGGGGCTAAGAGGGGCGGCTAAGTTTTTCCCAAAGAAGCTGGCCAAAAATGGGGTTTTACCTCTGACAGAAAATACCTAACTTGCTGGTTGAAATTCGCCTTACAAACGAATGCAGTTAAACTTTAATATACGGTAACTTTGTTTTACTACAAAATAATTAAAGGTCTTTAATTTTAATTTATACTACAAAATTATCAAATATTAAAAGCTAGAAAGTGGTTAAAGATCTTAATTTGCAGGACGAACTTCAAAAATGCTGGTCAAATCCAGCAACAGACAAAGTTTTTCCGATTTTACAGCACTGTAATGGCAAGCCAAGTTAACTCGGCAACTTTGTGTGTTGTTACCACAAAAAAAAAAAGCAAGAACGAAATAAATTTCTGTAAAGGGAAAGCAGACTTTTTCCAACCCAATCTCACTTGACTATGCAAATCGAAGAATCGTGTCGTGTGTGCTTGTTTTAATGTTAATAAATTATATGGCACCGAGCACAACTGAAAACAATGGAATTGGCATACCAGTCCATATATATGCAGATGACATTCGGGAGTTGATCGGGCGAGGAGTAGGGACTTAATTGAATGTGTGGTAAATAATAAAAATGCATAGATGTTCTGCGGAATTATTGTGTTTTTGTGTAGATCCCTACCTTCTGCGGCCGGAAAAGCATAACCAAAATCGGGTTTGGGAAATGCAAAGCTTTTGGGAGGCCAGTTTAATAGGATTTTTGGAAATTTATTGCTTTATTATTACACAAATTGTTTTAAACCAGAAGGGTTTTAGAACTAGTAGGTTTTTAAATAAACTAAAGAATGAAAGATAGACTTGAAAATGTATTTAAGGAAGCTTAAACGAATTTCATACTATATATTTATATAATTTAAGAGAAGTTCTTCTTTTTCTGGCAAATATTGAAAATATTTTAAATTTGTATTATTATTTATTGATGTATACAAAACAATTTTAAACGCCTTAAGCTAACCCGAATAACTTTGCACTTCCTTTTTCAAAAACCAAGACCCTGCTTCTAAAATATTTCAAAATTTTCTGCGCATTATTAACACTTGAAGTTTCATAGCGAGAAGCTGGCGAGAGACAAAGTTAGAGCAGGAGAAGAAAAGTACGGGTTCAGAATCAGAAGATACACAGAGAATTCCATCTGGCGAGTTAACGAACGAAGGAACGAACGAACGGAGTAGAAAATATGCAGATACACCGAGAGAAATGGCGAGCACAAAAGTAAGACACCGAGACTTGTAGGCATAGGGAAAAAGGTAGAGTGAGTTAGAAACAGAGATTACTTCAATAAATTACGGTGCGGCGATTCGTTAGGGGACGGTGTTTCGTTAGGGTCTTAACCATAGCTTAGTTACTCTCGGGATCCGAAGTAGATAAGTACACAGTTATACCTTACGTTAGGCTAGGCTAAAACTAAGAAATACGCGATCTCTGCAAACGTTAAATGGAATATATGGATGATGTATGATATAGAAGACAGGAAAGATACAATGGATGATGGCTAGAGCAAGGCAAAGTATAGATCTCGATTCTTGAAATACATGAACTGAAGAGAGCACTACAAAGAATGAGAGTAGATATAGTAGTAACAGAGTTAGAAAGTTAGAAGAAGAAAGAGGTGAGAGAGGTGAGTAGTAGTAGTAGGAGCAAAGTTATTGTGGTTGGATGGTCTGGACTTTGGGATAGATGTAATCGCGCTTATTATAGAAGAGAGTTGTTATAGAGTTAAAATCAACAGAGTTAACGACAGAACCAAAGCGACAAGTTTGACACGATGGGAAAACTTACTCTTCGCTCTCAACGGATGAGGACGCAATCTGCCCCAACCTTGTTTTACCTGAAGTGGGGCTTCTGATCAACAACACACAACACACATTGTAACAGAAACGGATATAAAAAGAAAAATATTCAGATATTGGTATACTCGAAAGGAAATCAGTCTTAGGAATTAGGTTATGCCAAAGTTTGATGACTCGATGGGTGAATGGTTTTCGATATTTCGCAACTACGCTACTCTAGGTTTTGTTATAAAGCCTAAACCAATTCGATGTGGAGGAGCCCCCCAGGAAGCCCGAAGCTGAAGCAAAGTTGTCCAGAGATCGGTTCAAGTCGGTTCGTTCTCTCCTCTTGGTTAGGCGGAGCCCCAAGAAGCTTGCAAGATTTTCGATATTTCGGGGATAGTCTTTAGGGGCAAGTCAATCTACTTTTGCCTACCTTGATTCGTCAATGAAGACGGCCTCGAGTACACGAGCCGCATAGTGCAGGTTGCGCTGCATGTCCTCATAGGGAACGGTCTCGTGATCCATGCGGCGCAGAAGACTGCGTATTCTGTGGAGATTTAAGCAAATAATTAATTAATTAGTTAATATGAATTAGAGCATTTCATATACTCTATAAACGACTTGAACCCACCTCAAGGCCGCTTTGTTAAGGGCATCTGGCGTATCGACTGGCGGCAGACTCTCCGTTTCCCATTGCCCGGCATTAAACGATAGAATCGAGGTTGTTTCGTACGATTGCTGCGACGTGGTCGGAATGTCGTTATCCCCGCGGAGGAAAGAACCGGTGCCCAAGGCATTCAGCGAGTGGGTGGCGGTTTGTTCTGCGGATTCGCTTTGCGAGAGATTGGCCGACGAGTTCTGAAGGTTGTCGGCCGCATAGTTGGTGGAATTCGGCGATGACGGCTGCATCTTGGCAGCGGCGGCGGCGGCGGCGGCGGCTGTGGTGGCGGATGCTCCGGTGCAGGAACCCTGATTGCTCGATCGACTATCGCCGGCGGACGCTGGTCCGTTGCTACCAGAGCGGAAGCACAAACGCTCCGCGAGGGGCTCACTGAGCGGCGTCTGGGCGAAGCTGATGCCCGGGTTCACGGTGCCGGAGGCGGTGGCTGCTGAGGGCGACGCCAGTTGCTGGCCGTCGTTCTGGTTGAAATTCCGGCTATTTGTGCGTCGGATAATCGTCAGTGAGCCGTGTCCTACAAGAATCGGGAAGGATAGAGGCTTGTTTAGTTTTCGGCTGCTTATTTATTTAGTTACTTAAATCTCTCTATTGACACATTGATTAAGGCCCTACTGGGATCTAACGAAGCATAGTCCCCAAAGGAAAGGGTTTGGAGTTGTTAAGGCACAGTGGTTTTGGGGGGTTATGAAGGATGGGATAATATGAATAAATGAATTTATTATCATACATTTCCTTAAAAGGAATATTAAAGAAAATATTTCCTTAGTTTATTGCCTTAAAAATGCAACATTCACTGTTCATGTTAAATAAAATATTGTTGGTCAATTATACCATATTAAAAATAAGAAGTGATTTTAACTAAGATTAGAAAATAAATTTTTGTTTGTGTACTATATGTATATAAAATATATATATATTAAAATATATTTGCATTTAAATTAAATTGATAAAAACACCCAAGTAAATGTAGTTTGGAAATCTGATTAATAAAACCCTGAGTCTTTTTAAAAAGAAATATATTTAAAGCATATCTAAAATATTTATTCATTTACGTACTTATTATCCTATAGACGACCATTTTATTCTTATTTTAAAATAACAAATCAAATTAATCTTTCTTCAATTTAAGCTCCACTGTTCACTTCCTTCTCCAGACCAAAAATCCTTTGATACAATCGACAAGAAATCAATAATTTATTCGCATCATTTAAGGCCATTGTGGCGCACAATTCTTTATTTAGTTGAACCCCCAAAAGTGAAGGGAAAAATGCTTAACGAGCAGCGAACAAAAACCCTTGGAGAAGTTATTTTCCTCGTCCTGGCTGAGTGGCATCGTCGCAGGACTAACTTAGGGCCAAGTTGCCTTGGCGAGGCGTGTCGAGTGAAGTGCAAAGGATTTATCTCAATGTGTGTTTGTCACGAGTGGCGGCAAGAAGGAGGCGTCGGAGATTCGGCACTTCAAGCCATCTATTTGGTGGAGTTACTCCCGCACCGGGAGAGAATCTTAACTGCATTCCATTTATTTTGGAAGTGCAAGTACCTTTAGAGATGCGAGGGGGAGTTGGCAAGGTGGCAAGGGCGGCAGTCATAAAATCCGCTTTATGCTGCACTTAAATTTATGTTACACCCGAGATTCCTTTGCTTAACCGGTAGATACGCGGGCTCTTTATCGACTGGGGTTTCGGGATGAAATGTTTTATGCTCCTTTTACTGACGACTCTTCACGTCCTTAATGACTTGCCACGCTTCATTTTACCCCACAATGTTCTTCTGCTTTGTAGGGGAAAGACCAGGAAAATGCTTTCCTTGCCCCACCTGACTGCCGGGTGTCTTGACCCATGTGCGATAATGGAAATTGTTGGCAATTAAATGGCCTTATGGCCGCATAAAGTGCGTTTCGCAACTTGTAACATGATCGATGGTCTTGTCTGCCATCAATCTTGTTTCAAAACCTTGGATAGTTGGCTTGTCAAAAATATATACAGCTGTCACAAGGGGGTTTTCCTGCTAATGTACTAAGATAATGGGACTTACTTGTATTTCCTTTAAATATTACTTTATAATTCATAATTTTACATAGTTTCTAAATATTAACAAGGAATTTAAATCAGGACACTAATTCGTTTAGTGTGTAACTTTTTTTTCAGAGCGAAGCACTGCACTTGATTGTTTTAATTTGAAAACAAAAATAAATGCAATTTGTCCAGTCTTGCGGCAAAAAGTTAATCTAATCTAACTTAATTAATCTCACGTATTTATATAGTTTGGATTTTCACAAACATGTTGTTAGTCATGGAGATATGTGTGTATTACATGTAATCTTTATTGGGTTAAAATGATTTATTTGTGTTTTAAAAGCTAAGCTAATTAAATGACCCTGCTAATATGGTTTGTATAATTAAATAGTGAATTAGTTTTTTAGCCAGAAATTTGTATCCTTTAAAATTTTATTAGGCAAAACTATGTTTTGCCATTTACCCCGGAGTGCTATCCTTTCTAAATTTCCGCCATTTCCGAGGGATGTCAAACGGACTTAGTAACCGCAAATCTGCACAGCTGGTGCAGGATGGATTATGGCGGTGTCCTGGCCGCTGCATAAAATGGAAATTATAATGCCACCCCGGCTCAGATGATGATGAAATATGCAAAAATAATACACACCACAGGGGGGTAAGAGGGGGATGTCAGGATACAAGGATGCTCGGTACTTACTTGCCACTTGACCATTTATTGTCGCATTCGGCCCGCTGCTGCCACTGAACTCAGCGACTGTGGGACTGGCGGCTTCTTGGCCCGGCGTGCTATGGCCACCTGCTACTCCGGCTCCGGTTCCAGATCCACTAGCAGATCCAGCTAGTCCACTGGCTGCACCGCTCGCTGCACCACTGCCGCTGTTGCCCGATGCCGCACCACTGCTACCGCCGGTGGCGCCCGCCCCAACGCTGGCCTCGTCCCGCTTGCTGGGCAAACTCTCTGGCGTGCTGGCAACTGGAAAGATGAGATGCAAAACGTGCTTAGTTCGGGGGATTTACTCTGGCAAAAAAAGTGTGAAAGGTATGTCTAGGATTTTACCGAGAATTTCTGGTCTTATTTTAGCAGTAAATATTGCAGTTAAATATTCTATGGAAATGGAGATGTTTGCTTGTGCATGTAAACGTAACTTAAAGTCTACTAAAATTTAAGCAGAATTCAAAGATAATTTCTTAGAGTATTTCCAATCCGCTGTCTGCTCCAACAGGTTTCCCTTTGCCAATCAGTATTCAAACTATCTGTGCTTGTGTACACATCTATGCGAGCCCCAAATCCTTTTGTTGTCTTTCACTTGCTGGGAATCCTTCTATTCTAATGCTGTTGGGCTTAACCAAAATGTGTTGTGTATTTCGTTTACTTATTGATCCAGAGGGTAAAAACACTTTTTTGGGACTTTTGCTTATGGGAGAGATAAATCTTTCAATCTTAGATAAACTTCGAGGAGCATACTTTTGGGTTACGAGAAATTTCAAAGAATTTAACTCTTCTCTCTCAAAATATATTAAATTTTAATATTCCTAAAATATATTTTTTTTTATTTTTTAAAGGAAAGAGCATTTTTACATTCACATCCGCGAGTTGCTAACAATTTTCCTTTCCCTTTAAGCTTTTCTTATGCTTCATCTTGTCTTATCCTTTGGCCTGGCTTAGGCGCCTCCTTTGGCACTACAAGATTAGATGGAAATTGCTTTTTGTGCGCAGAAAGGATTTTATTAGGCCAAGCTAATACGTTTTTTTTCGTGTGTGTGTGTTTTGTGCTTTGTGCAGTTGCCAAGGCCAACAGCTGCTGCGCGCTACCGTCAAAACTAGGGACGCAATAAATGTTTATTTATGTATAGAAAGATTCCAAATGCTTAGTTTATTCAGCATATTGCGTATACGCCACGTAGCCAAAGAGATCCAAAAGTAGTATGTACTTGAATATATGCACAATACTGTCAACAACTAAAAAGTAAAGTTTGCTTCATTTTCAAAGTAAAATATATATTTTACTGTCATTGCTAATAACAATTTCAACAAACAATAGTCGCAGCTTAGGTTTTAAAACTACGTTTTATCATTTCTAATGTTTGCTTTTGTCAACAAACTGCGGCATTCTAAGTTTTCCAAGCTTTGGGACCGGCCTTATTTATAAACGGATCTGGTCGGGTGGCTTAGCATCAGTCTTGTCTAACCAGTTGCCGTTATTAAACGCTCACCTACACTCCTCTCAGCCTTATAGCCATGCGTTTTTTCGCTCTGATTGCCCTGTGCCTGGTCGCTCTTCTGGCCCTGACGGCCGCCGAAGAAACAGCGGCAGCAGTTTCTCTGACAGCGGCAGCAGTCTGCGCCTGTCCCCGGAACTACCAGCCCGTCTGCGGATCCGATGGCCACAATTACTCCAATCAGTGCGACTTGAACTGCGCGGCCAAAGCCAAAGGACGCACTATAACTGTGGCCAAGAAGGGACGCTGCTAAGAGTGAAGCCTAGAAACCAATTTGAAGGACCCAAGAAATGAGACAATTAAATACTGGACAGCTTTAAAATTGTATTGATTCATTTCTAAGGAGGTTTCTGTGACGAAATTATCATTTGTGTTAAGCTTAAAGTTTGCAGAGAGAAGTTTGTTTGTTTTAGTTTAAAATACAGCTTGTAAATGGCTATTGTCAACTGTTATTTATTACTCTCCTAAAATTCAAATAAAGTCTAGATCTATATCGATAATTATAATTATATTAAAAAATTGTTGAACTTTTTTGGTACATTCGCGTCCCATTTTGGATATTTGATAGCTGCAGCTGCGCACAAGGAAAATTCTCGAAATCAAATGACTAGTAGAACACACTTGACAGCACATACACATACAAAAGACTTTTTGAATCGTCATTCAAAGGCAAACCTTCCCAAAGTAAGCCGAGCAGAGGAAAATTAAAAAAATGTTCGTTTGTTGAAGGCGAGCAAAATTTGTATACGAACAATCCAATCCTTCCCACTCGGACTTTTCACTCAATGTTCGAGTGAAGTGTGTTATTTTGCGAATGCACGTAACGGTTAACAGTTATTTGCGTGCTTTGGTATAAAGTCATCCGTAACTTATTAGGCTTAAAATTAAGATTTGCAACGGCATATAGCCGTTTAAAAATGTGAAATGAATAAATATTACAATATTGTAAACTAAAAGCTACACCTTAGGGCTTGAGGGTTATCTATAAATGTTGTCAGATCTGGGTCGGAATTGTCAGTGTCGTCTAACCAGTTGCAGTGATCTAACATTCAGTTTTCTCAATCAGTAGCAGTCACTACACATATTATAGTCATGCGTTGCATTATAATTATTGCCCTTTTTTTGCTACTGGCCCTGAGTGCCATCGGGAACGCCAAGCAAAGGTGCGTTTGTCCTTTACTTCGAGATCCTGTTATCGGAACTGATGGGAAAACCTACCCAAATTTGTGCGTCTTGCGGTGCTCGTTGGGTCCCAAAAAGGTGGCAAGCAAAGGGGCATTCTAAGCTTGGAATGTAAAATTGTCATTATCTGGCTGTTTCATGTAAAAAATAAATACGTGTCAGTTAAAACATTAATTGTTTTATTTTTGGGCCTATTTTGCGGGGTTCGAGAATAGGTGACCAGCAGTAAATTATATACCATCTCGGATTTACCATTTACTAAATCGTTTGGCGTTAGCAAACATAATATGTATTTAGGGTATTTTAAAGTCATTTAAGTCAACTAATTCTGTTAAAAATGATATAACAATATTCTCGTAAATGACTTAAAATAAATGAAATAAAATATATATAAAAATAGAAAAAAACCTAGAACATATTGTATAAAGTCATTAGTAACTTATTAGGCTTAAAACGACGACTTGCTTTTATTATATGCCGATTAAAAATGTTGTTATACAGACAGCTTTTTCACAACTTTGTGAAATGAATAAATATTACAATATTCTAAACTAAAAGCTGCACCTTGGGGCTTGAGGGTTATCTATAAATGTTGTGAGATCTGGGTCGGAATTGTCAGTCTCGTCTAACCAGTTGCAGTGATCTAACATTCAGTTTTCTCAATCTTGTCGCAGTCTGAGCAGTAGCAGTCACTACATATTATAGTCATGCGTTGCATTATAATTATTGCCCTTTTGTTGCTACTGGCCCTGAGTGCCATCGGGAATGCCCAGCCAATATGCGCTTGTCCTTTCAACTACGATCCTGTTTGCGGAACTGATGGAAAAACCTACAGCAATTCGTGCGTCTTGAGGTGTTCGCCGGGTTCCAAAACGGTGGCAAGGCAAGGAGCGTGCTAAGCTTGGAATGTAAAATTGTCATCACCTGACTGTTTCATGTAAAAAATAAATACGCGTCAGTTAAAACATTAATTGTTTTATTTTTGTGCCTATTTTGCGGGGTTCGAGAAAATTATATTGCATCTCGGATTTACCATTTACTAAATCATTTGGTGTTAGCAAATATAAATTTTAGGGTATTTCTAAGTCATTTAAGAGGATATTGTTATATCATTTTTAACAGAATTAGTTCCTAGTCATCTGAGAAGTTCAAATTATGACAAGAATTTAGTTATATTAGATGATAAGGTTCAACCTAATAAGGTTGTTGTAAGCTGGAAAAATTAAAAAATACGTATTTATATATGAAAATATTGTCAACAAACTGCGCTTTACTTTCTGGCTTATCTATAAATGGAGCCCCTATAAATGATGCCCGATCGGGAGAGCAAGCGTCTGTCGGGTTTAACCAGTATCAGTGAATTATACGATCAGTTTACTCGAACTTCTCTGCTGTATAAGAACTTATATATTACAAGGAGATGCGTTTAATCCCCCTGATCGCCGTCTGGCTGTTTGCTCTTTTTGCCATGAGCAAGGCAAAAAAATGTCCGTGTCCACAAATCTTTATGCCTGCCTGAGGTTCGGATAACTTAAACTTCCAAAACAAGTGTCTACTGGATTGTGCGTCCAAGGCCAAAGGACGTGTCATAACGATGACCAAAGAGGGATATTGTTAAAGCGACACAAGAAATTTTAATTTGTACTGATTTATTATAAATGAAATGTTACAAATAAAAACATTATGTACTTCATAATGAATCGACGAATAATGCCTAAACAATTTGATTTGATTTGATTTAAAAAATTACAATTTATATAAGTGTATGAAATTTATTTAAAACGATTGTGCTATCCGTAAAACATTCTTCAGTTTCCTATTTAAATGCCATTGTGTTTGGCTTTGTTATAAACAAAAATTCAAATAAATAAGTACGCAAACATTGTGAATAGTATTTTTTAAGAGTCACGAGTATTTATTTCTGCGGGTTCTGCTATTGACCCAATTGTTAAACGACGTTTCTTGTTGGCTTGGATTCTATTTGGACAAATGTTGTCACAGTGTTTCGTAACAATAAAAAAGTAATCATAAAATATGGCAAGCCAGGGCTGACAGAGAGCATAGGCGAGGTTCCAAAGGAGTTGTTGTTAAAGAAAAAAATATAGAAAAAAGAAAAATCCTTTTTTTTAATTTAAAAGATAAAACCTCTTCGAATGGGTTTTTATAATTGTGTGCGACTTGTAATCATCGTTATGAAAGATCTCTCTTTATTCTCAAAATATGGTTTTCTTCTCTGAATTAAATATTATTTATAATATTCACTTAGGAAGCTTCACTTAATGTTTACCCAGAAATAGTTCCAAGCAAAGTACTCAAGAGAGTTTGAACTTTTCCATGACTCACAAAAGAGTTGCACGCTCTTCACTATCTTTGACAGCTATAATATAATATATATTGTATTTATATATTCGCAAATCACTACGGCACTTGAAGCAGCTTTGTCGTTTTTTCCAGTGCGATTTTTGTCCCCTTTTTTATTCGCAGTTGCGATAAGGTGTCGAAGTGCTATCGATTGCAATGCCAAATACGCTGGCTGATAAGCTGGTTTATTACAATTTATTTCAGCTTGATGATTAATACAGGGCACAAATGTGTATTTAATTTCATTATTTATTTTTCCAATTATTCCAATTTTAAGTTATTTTTATTCCACTTCCAGTTGCTGCTGTGGTTTAGTTTTTAAAGTGCTATCCAGGTTAGCAGGTGCCGCTCCTCAGGAGTCCCAAACTGCGTCCTTGACGTGCCGCCGCGCGACTCTGGCAATCAAATTCGCAGCGATTGGGATAGGTTATCATGTTGGATCCACACACGGGCTCGTAGCTCCTGGGACAGGGACAGAAGTCCCTTTTCTCCTTCTCTTCGGTTAAATCGCCGCGAATTGGCGATATGGCGAGGGCCAAGAACAGGCACAGGGCCAAAAGAATGCTCAGGAATTTCATAGTGTCGAGGTTAATCCACTTGCTATACTGACTCGGAACTGCCATACAACTTCGTTTTTCAGCCAATGGAGCTTTGGTTCGCTTCGATTTGGCCTCTTATCTTATCACTACAGCGTTGGGCTTTGGAGTTGAGGGTAAATTTTCATACCCAGTATAGGTAATGTTAAGGGTTATATAGTTTTTTAGCAAGTTAAGAAACTTGTTTATTAGAAATAAGATGGAAGTTCGTCTTAGTTTATACCAAAAGGAAAAGAAAATTTATAAGATTTTAGCTTAGTTATGATAGATTTCAAATACGTTCTTAATACCTGCAAGATTATTTAACTTATTTGCTTGTATTTCTTAAAATGAAATGCAGGGTGTGTCACAGTCGGTTCCATTTTTTTTTTAGAATTCTATTTACTTGCTGAAAATACCTGCATAATTAGCCGAGCGTAGAATTGGGCGGGTTAAATAAATGCAATAGCAATTATTTGAATAATTTATGGCTGATGGTGGAACTTTTATTTAAATTATTTATTTACCTATCGCGAGGAACAATACACGGAATTGTTTATAGTTTTCAAAGCTCGACAGAAAAAGCTATATTTTACCTTTTCGCTAAGAGAGAGCTTTATGCTCTTTGTGTGCTCTTTCCCCTTGTTATCACAGATCAGGTGGCAAAAGTAATTGAAGAAATTTCCCCAGACATTGTATATGTATGTATGCATAGTACACTCTAGTACATAAGTCTGCTTTTTTATGGGACCCAGTAATTAATGGAAAACCAGACGTTTTGTGAAGTAATTTACTCGGCGCTTCCTATTCAATTTCAATTGCCTTTTAATTTCAATTAGCCTAGCGCAGCCCCCGGGGAAATTTGACTAAGTTTTTTATATTGTCAGTTTTGAAGTATCTGTCGTCATGCGAGGTGTGTTCCTGGGCCTCCTGCTTCTGCTTTTTGCTGTGGTGGCCACAAAAGCCCTCAACTGTCAGCCATGCAAACTTCTAGAGGCTCGTAAGACGCATGCCAACGATACCCACACACGGGAGAAGATTCAGCCGGAGAGCAGTGCGAAATAATCAGCAGGTTGTTTTACTAATTAGTAAAACTTACACACACACACCTTGGCTTGTGCTCAGTCTAAAAAATATACGACGATTCCGAAACTCAGTCTCAGTTTAACACTCGCCGCGAAAAGACGACGACTACAAGTTGCTTCACCCAAAAATCTCATTTAATTAGAGCGAGAAAATGAAGTGCCTGGCCCTGGTCTTCCTCTTGGCTTTTCTGGCCACTCTCCTTGTAGGATCCTCGGAGGCCACCTACTGTCCCTGTGACCTTACGAAGAAATCCACAAAGATCTGTGCCTCCAATGGCGTCACCTACCAGAATCGCTGCGAGTTCGAGTGCACGCAGCGGGATTACAAGAAACTCGGACGTACTTTGAACATCAACAAGGAGGGACAATGCTAATGCGATTTGGAAAATTATATGGTCATAAGATTATGCTTTCGCCTCAAAAGATATAACCAAAAATAGTGCTGTGAGATAATCAACAATAAAATGATACAATATATACTCATCAGATTTTATGAGTGACCAAGAAAAACTGAACAACACAAATGTAATCCCATTGTCCTAATAAAATAATGTGAAAATATTATTATTAAATGCAAGCTATACTTCACTTACTGGTATATTCCATCACAGAAGAACAACAAAATCATCTATTTGAAAAATTAGCAGCTGGTTATCTCATTTTTTAAAGCTATTATTGTTTGTCTTGGCTCATAAACAAAGATTTATTTATTGTTTGCTTTTGTGATTTGTCAGAACAGAGTTTGCCTTGTTCTCAGAACATTATAAACAAGTTAAAGTTAAACATTTTTCTTATTTTTAAAAGGAATTTTAAAGATTTAAGTGATTAGTTTTTTATTTACCCAACTATTTAATGCACGGCAGAATTAATTGGGTTATCATTTCAGAATTTCTTAAACCTTGAATCTAACTGCAGTTCGATTAGACTCTTATCTGCTATGAAAATCAGTTGCTCAACAACCTCAATTATATTATACAAGCGTAAGTATGCAAATAACGCCATTCAATGCTAATTAAAAGCTGCGTCGAGTGCGTCATCACCTCTGTTAATCATTTGGGGGGTGGCTCTCGTTCTCACTCTCGCTTGACACTGAATCGAAGTGGATTTTGGCCACGTTTAAACAGTCGCCTCACGCTCATCCATCAAATTTATGCATAATTAATCGTTCGCTGCGAGCGTTTCGATTCGATTCGATTCCCCCGGGAACTGCCGATGGCTGATGGCAGTGATGTGATTTATTAACTCGACGCAGTGACTTGGGCTAATTGAATCTCAGGACGTGCGGCACAAGAACCCAAGTATTCGGTGCATATAAACCAGAGCATGGCCCACTCCAAGTAATAACAAGAGCCACTGCAGGGCTAATAAAGTCAACAGGCCACATTTATGAGGTGTGGTCGAGCGACTACCGTTTGCCGCTTTATTACAGGAAGCTGTCAGCTGCCTGGAATTCAGTCCGCCAGAACGTTATTAAAAAGATAATAATGAACGTTGAACGGGTTGAATCACGGCACTAAAAGGGGTTTTATCTGGGGAGCGGGGAACGAGAAGCTTTAGCTAAATTATCCAAATTAGAAATGGTATCACAACATGAGAGCAACAAGATGATGGATCATAAAAACTGAGGTGTATTCACAAGAGATAAAAGGAATTACTGAAAGTGTTTATTCTTTAAATAAAAAACAAATAAAGAGATGAATAAAAATTAAAATAGGTTGTAAAAATTATTAAAAATATATTTTTCTTTTAAGCAGTTTATTTTTTGTATGAAATTTCATCATTAACAGTCTTTTATTTATTCAAAAATGACTTAACCTTTGACAGCTTAGAGGCAAAGCTTTAATTAATCAATATTTGAAAGTTGCTTTGAACAGAATCTTATCTTTAAAATGAATCTTCCAACCCACTTTACCTTACCCATTTTGTTTAAATTTATTTGTACTTAATTTTATGTTAAAGCCAATTATGGAAATGTCCCCAATTCGGCTTAAGCCCTTTTCCATGCACCAATATCGACCAAGTAGTATCAGTCATTGCCTTGGCTGAGGGTTTATCTATCGGGGCCCCAATCCGATGATATTATAATATTCTGTCAAAAGAGGATTGCCCCTGCTATCGTCACCGCCCCCTCCAGCAGTCATAACAATAAAAAAGATAACAAAGGTCGGATGGATGAACGAAAAAAACATGAGAGTGTATACGAAAATTTACATGTGGAACCTACTTATGACAACGACGGCGACAATCTCTACAAAATGCCAACAAACCTGGCTTGTTTTTGCAATCGATTTGTGATAACAAGTATTTGATAAGCGTAAACGTATTGACAACATCAAATAGCAGTCCAAAAAAATAAAGCAAAGAGAACCGAGCTCCAGCCCAGGGGAAATGGAAAAGCGACAGGGAGGAAAAGCGTAGCATATGTTTAGGTGCGTGTGCCAAATTCGTAAATATCTGGGATCTGGGATTAGTGGGAAAGCTCGATTTTTAATATGCCAAGCAGCCGAGAATTTCGTTGATATGATTAAATATTTACATAACACAAAATTTAGGCCGTGCACTTATTTATTCTTGCTCGGGGAGCCCAAAAGCCCCAAAAGCCCAAAATTGAAAAGTGCTCCGAAGAAAGAAAAACGTTGAAGCCGCCGCCCCTCTCAGGATGTGTGGCACAAAAGGCTTCTCGCAAAGGCAATTCAATCAGCGTCGCGACATGAAAGCTAAACCCCGTTGTCCTGCCAGCAGCCGCCCCACAGACAGGTGAGACAGGTGAGTGGTGAGCTGGCACAGTTTTGGCGGGACAGACGGCGGATTAGCCGACGCTTCCCCATAAAACATTTCGCTTTAACTTTTCACTTTCCGCCCCCGTCCGCATTTTCCCCAGGGTAGGTGCGGCCTGGAAATTACAGCAAATTTCCTTCGCTTTGATTCCGGAGCGCCAAAGGAATCCCAATGTGAGCAGTGAGCAGCCACGCCCCGGTGTCAAACCCTTTTCATGTCCCGGCGCAAAGCGGGGAAAATTATGCCGAGTTTTGGCCTGTGTGATCAACGTGAAGATTTCTGCACACATATTTGTGCGCGCAAAATTTCCAATAAACTCAGAGAACAGCCAGGAGCACTCGCAGGATTAAAATTGGCAGCCCTTTTGTTGCTCGCGCGCGTGTCTTTTGAAGCTGGCAAAATGTTTAATTAAGCTGCCAGATTCAGGTCTGGTTGAAAGTGGAGTGCAAGGAGTTGGCAGAGAATCATGTTCCCAGTTTCGTTGTCATGGTCACGCCATCGATGCTGGCGGCTAGCAGAATAATGAATGGGAAGGCTTTAAGATGAGTCGGGAAGTAGTAACTGCTAAACTTTCCATGACATTTTTAGGAAAAACTACTGATATTACATTGTAGCATCCATTATAACCTTCATTGATCCCCACTATTGTTAAATCTTAAAATAAATAAGTTAAACAAAGCCTACTTCCGTCCTTCCTTCCCATCAATGATACACTTTTATTGTTTCATTGTTTTTTCAACTGGTCAGTGAATAAATTATATATATAATGGGGGGAGTAATTTCCCTCAAACACTTTTCAAAGTGAAGCGACAATTGGTCAAATATTTGAGTGACGGCCAAAGCAAACAAACAAAACCGGAATTAAAAAGCCGGCTGGGGTATAAAAAGGCCGCCGCACCTAATTGATAATAGAAAACTCATTCGACAGTTGAACGCGATGGGTGTTTTAAAAGCATTAACAGTATTAACTCTTGCACTGAGCGTGGGTCTGGTCCTGGGCCACAATCACAATCAGGAAAAGGAGCAGGACGCGAAATACAATTGGTGGCAGCACGAGGTCTTCTACCAGATTTACCCGAGGTCCTTTCAGGACAGCAATCAAGATGGCATAGGGGATCTGCAGGGCATTACCTCCAGGCTGGAGTACTTCAAGGAGACGGGCATCACGGCCGTGTGGCTCAGTCCCATCTACGAGTCGCCCATGGTGGACTTTGGGTACGATATCTCAAACTATACAAATATTCAGCCGGAATATGGCACCCTCGAGGACTTTGATGCCCTGGTAGCACGGGCCAATGAACTGGGCGTCAAGGTTATCCTGGATTTTGTACCGAATCACAGTTCCAACAAGCATCCCTGGTTCATCAAGTCAGTGGCCAGGGATCCGGAATACGAGGATTTCTACGTGTGGGAGGATGGCAATCTCCTGGAGAATGGCACGCGGGTGCCACCTAACAATTGGCTATCGGTTTTCTCCGGATCCGCCTGGGAATGGAACGATGACCGGCAGCAGTACTATCTGCGGCAGTTCACCTATGGCCAGCCGGATCTTAACTACCGGAACCCGGCTGTCATCCAGGCCATGAACAATGTGATGCTCTTCTGGCTGAACAAGGGAATCGCCGGCTTTCGCATCGATGCCACTATCTATATCTACGAGGATGCTCAGTTGAGGGATGAGCCCCGCAGCGGAGCCACCGATGATCCCAATGTGGAAAACTATTTGGATCACATCTATACCAGGAACCAGCCCGAGGACTACACTCTACTGCAGCACTGGCGCCAGCTCCTGGACAATTACTCGGCCACCCATGATGGTCCGCTAAGAATTATGATGACCGAGGGCTATGCCTCGGTGGCCCAGCTGATGGAATATTACGAGGATGCAAACGGAGTTCAGGGTCCCGAGTTTCCCTTTAACTTTGACTTCATCACCGAACTGAATGAGAACTCGACGGCTGCTGATTTCGTCTTCTACATCCAGAGATGGCTCATCTATATGCCACATGGCCATGTGGCCAATTGGGTGATGGGTAACCATGACAATCCGCGAGTGGCCTCGCGATTTGGACCCAAGACTGTGGATGCCATGAACATGCTGCTGATGACACTGCCAGGCATTGCAATTACCTATAATGTGGGTATAAAATAATAATTTAGACCGATTATATTGAGATTGTTCCCATTTCAGGGTGAGGAACTGGGCATGACAGACTACAGAGACATCAGCTGGAGCGACACTGTCGATCAGCCCGCCTGTGAAGCGGGACAGGCTAACTACAAGTGGGTTTCCCGAGATCCTGAACGCACTCCCATGCAGTGGAACGATGAACTCAATGCTGGCTTCTCCAATGCCAGTCACACGTGGCTGCCAGTAAATCCCAACTACAGGGAGCTGAATCTGCACAATCAGCAGGTGGCCAGGCGCAGTCACTACAAAATCTATCAGTCCCTGCTGAAGCTCAGGCAGTTAGCTGTCCTGAAGAATGGCACCTTTGTGCCGGAGGTGGTCAATCGCAGGGTATTCGCTTTCAAGCGGTGAGTACAGGGAGTATTTCTTAAACCTTTGTATTATTATATAAAGTTTTTAACCAAATCAGAGAGCTGAAGGGCGAGCACACCCTGCTGACCATCCTGAACGTGAAGAACCGCACCGAAGTGGTGGACATTGGCGACTTCATCGATCAACCCAATCGACTGAGTGTCCTGGTTACCGGCGTGGAGTCACTGTATCGAGTGGGGGATCGTCTCAAGGCCGAGGCCATTGAACTGGCCCCCTATGAGGGTCTGGTCATCCAGCTGAACAAGCGAAAGTAATCAACGACAACTATTTGGTATTCAGCATTAAAACACGAGAAAGTTTTCCACTGGCCACCACGCAGCTCTTCTGCTTTTCTACTTTTCATTTTGAATGTATCTCGGGCGAGCAATCTAATTCGAGTTTCCATTTCATTTGCCGAGCAAAAAACACATTTCCATTCCGTTTACATTACATTCTAATTGAATTGAGAGTACTTTGCCGGCGGACTTTCTTGCTTTCAACTCCCCTGAATTCTGGCACTTTCTCCGTGGCTTATTCCTCGACTTGAATTCAAAGTCGTAATTCATAATTGTCGTTCTTGTCGGGTTTTTGCTTGTGGGTCCCCTTTTTTGATGAATGGTCGGCCGCAATTTAATTAAATTTGGCGTTCGAGGTGGCATAAATAAATGCGGTTGACTGAAGGTTTTGTTTTGATTTTTTAGTTTATGGAGATGTGCAAAGTTTAGAAGATAACCCAAGGGAATTAAAGTAGAGTGTTATGATTTATTGGCAATAAATTACTAATAGCTTGAGGAAAGGTTTCTGATTAATTTGTTTAATTATGGTTGTCAACAGTGTGAAGTGAACTCATAAACGAAACTCAATTGTAGCTCTTCATGAAAAGTTTAATTACGAAAGCAGTGAGACTTCATTAGAATGATTTTTTATTAACTTTAAAATAGTTTAACTAGTCTTATTAAATGTATTGTCAGTAGATCATTTAATTAGGTATTTTTAATAAAAAAAGCGTTTGAAAAAAAAATTATTTAATAAATTTATTTAAATTTTAAAAAACTAATTTTAGTATATTAAAGTAAATACTACATATTTTATTTATTATTTTATTACATTTTACATTTTTTAAATAAATTTAACTTTGCGTTATGTTTGAAATTTGTTTACGAATATTTGAGAAGGTGTCATACATTTATAAATAATTTTAATATATAATTTTATTGTTAGGAAATCAATTCTTTGCTCTATATCAAATCCTTATCATTTTTAGTTACTTTAAAACTAGTTTAAAAAAACACTTGATAATTTTTAAGCAGCCTAATAAATATTACCAAAACCCAGTAATTATATTCTTGCACCACCTTTTCTCTCTGCACCCTCTGTTTGTGGATCGTAAGCTTTATTCAACAGCTGATACCGATCGCTTCCACAAAAGCTTTTCAGACGATCGCCGACAGCTGCTAAAAGAGCACAGAAAAGATCTAAACAGAAATTTAGCTCCACTTTTATTTACAAATCTTTGAGGTGAGCAGAGTGATCGCGACGATCTGAGAGATCTATAAAAAGCCACTCGGCTTTATTATAAAATCAAACACGGCAAGTGCAGTGTGCCGTAAAATTGGGAGAAACAATTTTGTTTACTCATTTAATTCGTCTTGCCATTTGTTATTGTGCAATTTGTGGTTGATTCGAGCTGATAAAAATCTTTCCCACTCGATTATAGAATTAATGCGACCGGTGTTAATTAGAAAAAAACACTAATGGAATAATAATTTAAATCATACGTTTGGGAGTCGCTTTAAAAGTGACCGTCAATCGGGCAACTGTTGAACATCAAATCGAAAACTTGGCCGAAATGTACGCTTCTCCACTCATCCGAATCCTTCTTTTTAGTCTGCTGTACTCGGGAGCCGCCATGTCCGCATTGGTGAAGAGCGACACGGAGGACTTTATTGATTGGTGGCAGCACACCGTCTTCTACCAGATCTACCCGAGGTCCTTCAAGGACAGCAATGGCGATGGCATTGGGGACTTGCAGGGCATTACCTCAAAGCTGCCCTATCTGGCCGAAACGGGCATCACGGCCACCTGGCTGAGTCCCATCTTCCAGTCGCCCATGGTGGACTTTGGCTACGACATTTCGGACTACAAGCAGATCCAGCCGGAGTATGGCACCATGGAGGACTTTGAGGAGCTGATAGACACCGCCTACGGTTTGGGCATCAAAATCGTTTTGGACTTTGTCCCCAATCACAGTTCGGACCAGCATGAATGGTTCAAAAAGTCGGCAGCCAGGGAGCCGGGCTTCGAGGACTTTTATGTGTGGCACGATGGCATCCTGCAGGAGAACGGCACCCGACTGCCTCCGAACAACTGGCAGTCCGTCTTCTACGGCTCGGCCTGGGAATGGCACGAGGGCCGGCAGCAGTTCTATTTGCATCAGTTTACCAAGGAGCAGCCGGATTTGAATTTCCGCAATCCCAAGGTGGTCCAGGCAATGGACGACGTGATCCTATTTTGGCTAAACAAGGGCGTGGCTGGCTTCCGCATCGATGCGGTTAATCATTTGTTCGAGGATGAGTCTCTAGCAGATGAGCCTTTGAGTGGCAAGACCCAGGATCCGCTGTCCTACGACTACAGCAGGCATATCTACACCAAGGATCTGCCGGAGGTTCTGGAAATGATTCAGCACTGGCGGCGACTTCTGGACGATTTCAGTTCCAAGCACCCGGAACGACCCACACGCATCATGATGACGGAGGCGTACGCCGGTCTCACCCAGCTGGCGGACTACTACGAGGACCACAATGGCGTTAGGGGCTCGCATCTGCCCTTCAACTTCCACTTCATTACGGACGTGAAAGGCGACGCGGATGCGCGTGACTTTGTCTACAACGTGGAGAAGTGGCTGATCTACATGCCGCGCGGGCATGCGGCCAACTGGGTCATGGGAAACCACGACAACCCCCGGGTGGCCTCCAGATTCGGTGCGTCCAGCGTGGACGCCATGAACATGCTGCTGCTCACCCTGCCCGGCGTGGCAGTCACATATAACGTGAGTTTCTGCAGTGTTCTGTCCCTGCCATGCGGCACATTGCTCTTGTGGTTCATTTGCAGGGCGAGGAGCTGGGCATGGAGGACTATCGCGACATCAGCTGGGAGGATACGGTGGACCCGCCGGCCAGAAATGTGGGAGAGAAGCTCTACAAGGAGGTCTCCCGGGACCCAGAGCGAACGCCATTCCAGTGGAGCAGCGAGCCGAATGCGGGTGAGTTTCTATCAATAAATTATGTTTCACTCAGAAATGCAGAAGGAGTATTAATAATTCCCTCTTTTGAAGGCTTCTCGACTGCCTCGAAGACCTGGCTGCCCGTCCACCCCAATTATCTGGAACTAAACTTGGAGGCCCAGAAGGCGGCCAACAAAAGCCACTACAGCGTCTACAAGGACCTCATAGAGCTGAGAAAATCGGCCATAATGCGGCTGGGTCGCTTCAACATCGAACCCATTTCACGTTCGGTTTTTGCCTTTAAGCGGTTGGTGACCAAAATCAAAGTACAGAAAGGTTTTCAAATTCTCGGAAATTACTTTGCAGCTCCTATCCCAACTTTGATACGATAATTACCATCATAAATGTGAGTGACAGGGAACAGTTGGTGGATCTCTCAGAGTTTGTAAATCAACCCAAGAAACTGGTTGTCGAAGTTTCCGGAGTGGATTCTAAGTATGAAGAGGGGTAAGTTCTGAGGAATATATCGATTTCTAGTCCTTCATTTCCCGCTTTAAACTGGCTTTTATATTTTATTATATTTTATTTGATTTATCCCCATCTCTCTATCCCACATTTCATATTATTCTCTCTGTGTATTCCCGCTGCAGTCAATCCCTGGCCGCAAGTGCATTCTCCCTGGCCGCCCGCGAAGGACTCGTCTGCAGGCTCGTCTAGCCGGAATGGGATTAGAGGAATTACCAGCTGATGGCGGCAAAAGTTTCCACTTTAATTGCATTTCCAGTTCAAAATGTCACGCGATTGAATACAAAATGGGCGAAAATTAATGACTCAACAACGTGCTCTGGTCCTGTATGTGTGTTGTTGTGTGATTTTCAGATTGAATTTAACGCTGTCACAGTGCTAATGAAGGACCGGAGAGTCCAGGGGCCCGGGTCCGGGTCCGGTTCCGGCTTCTGACCGGAAAAAGTAGCCACATCGTCGCCTGTTGTTGGCAACTTGCCCGGAACTTTGTTTCAGTCTCTCTCTCTGCGTTGGCGCCTGTAATTTTGTTGTTTGGGAGATGTAGAGCTTCCACATACAGCAAACACACAAAAAATAGCAAAGATTTATGGAGCAGGAGGGGATTTTTCTTGCCTCCTTTTTTAAATGTCGCAACGCTGGATATATGCAATATTCTGCAGCCCAAAGTTTATGAATCACGTTTAATAGCTGAATTAAATGTTTGGAAATGCCAACTATCGCAAAACTTTTGAGTATGCTCAATAACGAGTTCGAAACTTTTTGATTGCCGCCCGATGCTTGGGCAAACATTTTGCCAGCAAATGACAATTGTTTGGATAAGAACTTAATAGTTTGTGATTGTCCGAAAAGTGCAGTTTTTGATAGTTAAATATATTTTATAGAAGATTTTCAGGGACTTTTTTATGGGAGATTTTAATTTGAAAGTTTGAGGTATCTGAAGTTAATGTTTATGTTCTTTATTTAAAATTATAATATAATCTAGATAAGAAAAGAGAAGTTCTCAACTATTTCAATTTGAAAAGCTTTATTTATTACTTATTTATAATAAAACAAACGTTTACCAGCTTAATGAATATAAAAATAATCTCCCAAATATTTATAGGCTGCTCTCCTTTGCCTTTTAATATTTTTCCTAGCAATTTAAGAACACACCCCTTGGGGCTTAACCCATTCACACAAGTTTAAACATTTCATTGCCAATGCGCCACGTTGAACAAGGGGTTTTGGGGCATGGGGGCTTTCATCGGCTTACGAGTATATATTGCTGTCCATATGCCCCGCTGCGTTTCATTTCGTTCAGCCCAGAGATGGCCCCCAGCCAGCCACTGGTGTGGAGTGCGGCGGTATTAAATATAAACTATCTGAATAATTTAGCGACAGGCTTCTGGTCGACGAGGCCTCCGAACTTAATCTGCCCCCCGGAGGCGGAATTGTGTTAAGTGAGCGCAGTTCGGCGGTAATGAGGTAAGTTCCGGCGTTGCTGTTTTAGACAACTCTCGGTTGGCCCAATCATTAAGTTTATACTCCTGCTATTTTCAGCCAACAGCGACGCAACCTGGTTAGGCAGCTCATCCAGTCGGCCAATGTGGTGCTGGTGGGTCTGCTGGTCTATAACTTGTGGCGTCACAAATGGACCAAAGTGAATTTCAATCAGCATCAGTTTTGATTGATTTTCCCCCGCACCTCTATTCGCGCTGATTGATTGATTGATTAATTAATTAATAAAACGAACATCGGCTTAAATGTCATTAACAGTTGGCGGCGACTAACGACTCCTGAACTGAACTGAATGTGGCCGATGGGATTTGCAAATTTAATTTCCTCCACCAGCGGATCTGTCAAGTGGCGGGAAAGAA
>VNJV01002557.1:0-27488 GCA_008042635.1 Drosophila nikananu
GCCTAAGTAAAGTGAGTATGCAAAATATTGCAGATGTAAGGGAGGCAGCACCGAGAGCTTGCATCTTGGTGCGAAAGGATATTAACTTTCTATGTCTCTCTAAATTTCTCAACAGAGATCTAGTAGCGGTGATGATCACTAGCGAGCACGGGAGTATTGTGGTGGCGTCGGCATACTTCCCAGGAGACGTGACGGTAGCCTCCCACCAGAGGTTCAGGATCTGGTGAAGCATTGCAGCAGCAAAAGGCAACCCCTACTACTGGGGTGTGATGCCAATGCGCACAATGTGGCATGGGGCAGCAAGGACAACAACGGTAGAGGTGAGTGTTTACTAGACTGTCTTGTATCTAGGGATCTCCCTGTTTTCAACGTGGGGGCTGAACCCACTTTCATTACTAAGACCAGGGCTGAATTTCTGGACATCACTTTCAGCAAGGAATGGGGCTCACGGTTAATTCACAACTGGAAGGTCTCCTCTGAACATCAATGTCGGATAAAAGGATCATCGTGTTCGACATTCATAGGAACCTCAGCTTCAGCAGGGTTATCAGGATTCCACGACGGACTGACTGGCCAGCCTATCAGTCCTGTCTAGGATTAAATCTGAGCAGGCTGAACCAGAGTAAAAGAGTATCCTCTCCGGAAGACCTTGAGCAACTCTCAAGAGAAGTACGTGAGACAATCTTGGATGTATATCATGCAAGCTGTCCAGAAAAATCCTTAGAGTCCAGTAGGGACTATCCCTGGTGGAATAGAAAACTAGGGCTACTTCGTGCAGAAGTCAGAAAGCTGCTTAACACAGCCAAAAAGAACAGCGCCAATTGGCAAAGAAATCCGGTACAGTAAGCGTGCTCACTTTCGGAAATTTTGTTCCACTATAGAGCAAGCAGCACCTGCGGACAGAGTGTTTAAGGCAATCTCAAAAGGCAAAGTACTTTCTGAACTTAGTCTGAAAAGGGCAGATGGATCATTCACTGAGGATGAGGAGGAGAAGGCGGAACTTCTCCTGCAAACTCATTTCCCTCTGTGCAGAACCACCTTCAATGTAGACAACGGGAGACCCAACTGGAGCCTGGCTGCAGCGATCGTAACTGAACAGAAGATTAGGTGGGCGCTGAGTACACTCAGCCCCTGCAAGGCTCCGGGGGTGGATGGAATCATACCCATCCATCTCCAGAAAGGTGTCGAACAACTAATGCTGTTCCTCATAAGCATTTTCCGGGGGAGCCTAGCAATGGGGTTCATTCCAAGGGCATGGAGAACGGCTAGGGTGATCTTTATCCCGAAGGTTGGGAAGAAAGACCCTTTCATCCCAAATCCTTCAGGCCGATCAGCCTAACCTCCTTCCTGCTGAAAACCCTTGAGATGATTGTGGACAACCACATCAGAAAATCGCACTTGGTGCGAAATCCTCTGCATGCGCACCAGCATGCTTACTGAGAAGGAATTTCCACCGAATCGGCTCTTTTGAGTCTGGTTGATAGTCTACAGCGCTCTGTAAAGGCCAAAGGGTGGCTCTTTGTGCATTTATGGACATAGAAGGTGCTTTTGACAACACAGCTCATGATGTTGTGGTAAGAGCACTCTGTAGAAGGGGAGTTGAGACGGGCCTCACGACCTGGCTGGGAAAACTCCTTGATAGCAGAATAGCGGAAGTCTCTGTCAACAGAGTGACAGTTAGAGCTCAAACCACCAGAGGCTGTCCGCAGGGTGGTGTCCTATCACCATTACTATGGAGTCTCGTGGTGGATGAGCTGCTAGTTAAACTTACAGCAAATGGGTTTGAATGTCAAGGCTAAGCCGATGACATCACCTTAATCTGTAAAGGCAATTTTGAGAGCACACTGTGCGACAGGATCACACTGGGCCTAAGACTTAGCTTAAACTGGTGCAGAGACGTGGGGCTGAATATCAATCCAGCGAAAACCACAGTTGTCGCCTTTACCAATCGCTACAAGCTGAAATTCATTCGGCCCATAGCCATTGGGGGCACAGAAATACCGATCTCCACTGAAGTCAAATATTTGGGAGTCATCCTAGACAAGCGACTAGTGTGGAGACAACATGTGGAACATGCTGTTCGCAAGGCCACTATGGCCTTAATGAGCTGTAGATCTCTTGCAGGGAATAATTGGGGAGTATCTCCAAAGATCCTACTGTGGATGTATGTTGCTATGGTGAGGCTTATAGTCAGCTACGGGGCTGCGGTTTGGGCAAATCGCGCTGACCTTGATGTCACGAAAAGGCAACTGGGCCAACTCCAGAGACTTGCCTGCACGTGCATCTCGGGCGCTATGCGCACTTGCCCATCCACTGCTCTGGATGTGCTGCTCGGGCTTACACCATTGCACCTGCATATCAAGCACAGTGCGCGCAGATCTACCATGAGGATAACAGAGCACGACCAGCCGACTCGGCTGCGACTGCAACAGACCTTTTATTAGAATATCCGCAGGATGTTCAATAAGCCAAGTTTAGCTTTGATAAGCTCTTCAAAACGGAGCTTAGCAATAAGTCGGAGTGGACCAGCATGTTTACCACCTGCGATGTGAAACCACATGCTATTAGGTGGTACACTGACGGCTCACTAACTGAGGATGGTGCGGGTGCGGGGGTCTGCGGACCCCGACTTAAATAACACGAACCTCTATGGAATTTCGCAAGTATCTTTCAAGCCGAAGTACACGCGATAGAGAGATGTGCTTCGTTCAACATTGAGCGGGGCTACAATCAGAGACACATAGCCATTTTTTAAGACAGTCAGCTAGCAATCAAAGCACTCGGTGTACTCAAGATAGTTTGCAGACTAGTATAGCAATGTATAGGAACACTCAATAAGTTGGGTGCGAACAATAAAGTAACCATATATTGGGAGCCAGGGCATGCGGGGATTCCCGGCAATGAAGTGGCCGATATAATGGCTACAAAGGGGGCGAGTACACCCTTTTACGGTCCGGAGCCCTTCTGTGGACTAGGGCCAGGAGTCCTTATCCAGAGCAGTCGTGTGGATCTCATGACTGCCTGCGAAGACTTCTGGCTGTCATCGAAAGGAGCTAGGCAGAGTAACGTCTGTTAGGTAGCTACAATATATTACATATATATTATATAGAAAAAGGTCAGCACCAAACAGAAAGGGTGGGACTTATGCTCCAAGGAGAACCATCCGGTTAGATTGTGCGCGCGCTTTCTCCAAATGTCAATTGACGCGCGTTCCGGCTACATCAAAAAGAAGCAGCTATGCCTAAATTGTTTCGCCAGAGGCTATCAACTGCGTGACTGCACAAGCACACACAGTTGTTTCACGTGTAGAGGGAGGCATCAAACTCTGCTGCATCGCAGCACCCCAAATTCCGCGAGTGCGAGTTCCGCAACCTCCTCGCCTTCCACCGAACAATCCTCTAGACCCTCTGGCAGGAATGCATCTGCCAGCACTTCAGAGGTGCAAAGCTATTTCGCTTGCGGCACTTCAGCAGTTCTTCTGAGCACGGCAATCATTGAAGTGCCATTTGGGAACCAACTACCGAGCACGAGCTTTGATCGACTCGGGATCCGAGGCGACGTTCATTTCCGAACGTCTGTTTAACCTCATGAAGCTGCCATTCCGTAACATCCAGTCCCAAGTCTCCGGGCTAAATCATTCCGTCTCTGCGAAGTCCTCGAAGCTGTGTAATTTCTGGATTCGCTCCCCGCATAAGCATGGTCAACAATTAGACACCACGGCGCACAGTTGCAGTTTAGATACTTTTGCTATACAAAAATCATAACTTTTGAACCAGTTGAGATATTTTCATAATTTTTTTTTATATGAAAGGTAATTTTAATACCTTTCGATTAAGTGGTCATACTATATGGTGTGATGAATAGTAGATTTTATACTCGAAAATTAATGTTTTTTGAGGCAGTTTTCTTAATTTTTTTTTCCAATTTCGAAATATACTATTCGCTTTTTTTTCTCTGAAAATGCTAATATGGTGCATATTTAATGTTTAAAAAAAAAACATGTATTTTAAAGAATAAAAAAAAAATTTTTTTTTTTTTAATTCAAATTTATTCATTATTGATCAATTTTCAGTCATTTATGCACATTTTGTTCAAAGTAATCAAATAATTTTACATCATTTAATATTTCTGAAAAATATTTTATCATTATACATTCATTTCAAGTCATGTAGTGTCCTTACAAAGTCAGGAATTGAAAAACAAGCCGTCAATACTGGAAAAAATGAATGCCCGCGGTACAATTTCGTACTGTGCTTGTAGCAGAATTTGCTCGAAGCCGCCCGTTTTTTACGCTAAGTTGAAAGTATCTTTTGCTTCGGAAATTCGGGGTGGCAGATTGGGGCAGCCGAACTCTTTTAAATATGATAAAGAACATATATTTAAGAACAACACCTCATACGCCAAACCAATAATAAAGCGTAATAACACTTTTGACATTCCATCAAAGTTTAAAAATAGGTGAAAAATGAGTACTTTGGTAAAACAGGTGTGTCTGCACGTGCAACAAATATTAGAATTTCATTCTACCTTGGTTTTACCGGGATTTGAAGACCCTTTCGATAGAGACCATTACCATGTCGGTTGGTTACATATTTCAGCCAAAAATCGACCGCAAAGTCTGAAATTTTCTAAAACACGAACTAATTTTTTTTGCAACCAAAAAAAAGTTCAACTTTGAACACATGTAACTTCTAAGATACTGGACCGATTTGAATAATTTTTTGGATTCTACCTCTTACGATCCGTTGTCATCAAAAAGTTTTTGTATAGTATCAGTATCTTTCCGGCAACTGTGCGGCGTACGTCCTTCCGGAACTGGCAGGCAAACTGCTCTCCTATCCATTCCCCCGGAATTCTTTGAATGACCTGCCCGCGCTCCGCTGGGCAGATCCTCTTTTTTTGAGAGATCTCAAATTGACGTGTTGATCGGGGCTGACATTTTACCGTCCATAATGATGGATGGTACCCGTCAAGATATTTGCGGCTCGCTCCTGGGCCAAGAAACGATTTTCGGGTGGGTGCTAACGGGGCCGATTTCCAACGGTAATCCGCAACGGGTCGCATCCTTCACGACTCAGGTGCACCAAATAGGGGACCCTGATTCGCTCGACTCGCTTCTCAGCAAGTTCTGGGAGGTGGAGGATCTACCAGTTAAGATGGTAAAAGAGTCCGATTCCTATTGCGAAAGGAACTTCCTCCAAACCACAAAGAAAGACGCAAGCGGGAGATACGTGGTGACGCTCCCGTTCTGTGACCCCGAGAATTCCGGATCCAATTTAGGATATTCAAGGTCCATTGCGTTAGCTCAGTTTCTTAGAAACGAGAACCGTTTACGAAGAGACTTTCCCCTAAAAGAGCAATATGACAGCGTGATCCAAGAATATCTGGATCTGGGTCATATGAAAGAAGTTCCGTCGACTCATGATTCTCCGACTTACCATCTTCCACACCACGCGGTCGAAAGCACCACTACAAAACTTCGCGTTGTATTTAACGCTTCAAGTCCGTCGGCAAATGGGACCAGCTTAAATGATATCCTTCATGCTGGTCCGGTCCTACAATCCGATCTTACGATCCAGATCCTGAAGTGGCGGTATTTCCAGTACGTCTTCAGTGCGGACATTACAAAAATGTACCGTCAGATCTGGGTCGATCCAAAGCATACACCATTTCAAAGAATTCTGTTCCGAAATAAGGAAGGAGATATCCGCGATTTCGAGTTGAAAACCGTCACCTTCGGTGTCAACTGTGCCCCTTTCCTCGCCATTCGAGTACTGCAGCAGCTGGCAGAGGATGTCCAAGTGTCCTATCCAAAAGCCAGTCGCATCATTAAGCAGCACATGTACGTCGACGACGTTCTGGCAGGGGCAAATTCCGTGAACGACGCCCAAAGCTCCATTCAAGAGTTGCAAGCAGCCCTAAGTTCCTCCGGGTTTCCGCTGAGAAAGTGGACCTCCAACCACAAGGGCGTACTGAAAGACGTCCCGGCCGAACACCTCCTTCATTCCGAGTTCCTCGACATCGATGCCGAAAGCACAGCCAAGACGCTCGGTATTCGGTGGAGGGCAAAGTCCGACGAATTCTATTTCGTCCCTCCTGAAATAGCGTTGGAACCCTCCTATACTAAGCGAGAGGTTTTGTCCCAAATCGCGAGGTTGTTCGATCCTGCCGGGTGGCTCGCTCCGTTCATTATCCGTTCCAAAATATTTATGCAGGAGATATGGTTACAGGACTTGGGCTGGGACGATAAGCTTCCCACCGAGATGAGTCTCAGGTGGCAATCGTTCTTAGACGAGTATTCCGTCCTCAACCAGATCCGCGTCCCGAGATGGGTCTGGTATCAGCCTGAGGTAACCATAGAGCATCACGGATTCTGCGATGCGTCTCAAAAAGCCTATGGAGCGGCGATCTACGTCCGCGTCGAGATAGGGCAAAAAGTCTTGACTCGTCTGCTCACAGCCAAGACACGAGTGGCTCCCGTGTCTCTTCCCCGGCTGGAGCTCTGTGGTGCCGTCTTGTTAACCGAAATGGTGACAGCAATCCTTCCGCATATGCCAACCGCCAGTTCAGATATCCGCTGCTGGACAGATTCCACTATTGTTCTAGCCTGGTTAAGGAAGCCTGCTTGCAACTGGACCACATTTGTGGCCAACAGAGTTGCCAAGATCACTCAGGCGACACCAGTCGACTGTTGGGCACACAACTCCGCCGATCTAGCCAGTCGAGGCGTATCCCTAAATGAATTGGCAGGGAATCAACTCTGGTGGCACGGACCAGAGTGGCTGCAAGGGCCACGAGAGCTATGGCCAGCGCAAAGCGACACTCTTCCAGTTACAGAGCTGGAGCAGCGCGCGGTCAAAGTGCATTTTGTCAAGGCCCCTTCTATCGACTTCCTCGAACGTTTTTCCAAATTGGACAAGGCACTCCGAGTTCTGGCCTATGTTCAACGCTTCCTTAAACGCTGCCGCAAGGGTTCGCTCTCGCCCAACTCACAACCCACTAGTGAAGAAATCCGAGAGGCAGAAAGGACTCTGATCTCCATTGCGCAGCGCAGAGCATACGGCCAAGAGCTGAAGCATCTGGCAGAAAAAAGGCCTCTTCCAGTGTCGAGTCCGTTGCTGAATTTGTTTCCATTCAGTGACCGACACGGCCTTTTAAGGGCTTGCGGCCGCCTCACTGCCTCCAAAGCCCTACAATATGACGAACGCCATCCGATTATTCTCCCCTACGACTGTAGACTGTCTCGCCTTCTCATCCAATTTACTCACCAGATCACTCTTCATGGCGGTAGTCAAGTGATCGTACGCCTGATCCGATCGAAGTATTGGATTCCTAAAATCAAGAATCTGGTGAAGGCTGTGGTCAATCCATGTAAAATTTGCACGATTTACAAGAAGAGACTTCAAACACAGCTGATGGGCGATCTTCCGACAGATAGAGTCTCTTTCTCGAGGGCTTTTACCTACACGGGCATCGACTATGCCGGCCCTTTCGAGATAAAAAATTATACAGGGAGAGCGTGTCTCATAACGAAGGGATATGTTTGTGTGCTTTTCCACGAAGGCTATCCACTTGGAACCCACTTCCGACCTGACAACAGAAAAATTCCTAGCGGCCTTTGCTCGTTTCGTAGCGAGGCGCGATAATGGCAAGACCTTTGTGGGGGCAGCAACTTTGATTTCCAGGGATTTTCTCTAAGCCATCAAAGAGTCCGTGACTGATGCATATAGCCATCAGGGACTCGTATGGCGGTTCATCCCACCAGGGGCTCCACATATGGGGGGTCTATGGGAAGCGGGGGTGAAAAGTTTCAAAACCCTTTTCTATAAATCGACGTCCGCCCGCAAGTATACGTTTGAGGAGCTAGCTACGCTTCTCGCCAAGATCGAGGCCTGCCTCAATTCCAGACCCCTGCTGGCCCTCACACCAGGGCATTTCCTTATCAGAGGGCCGTTGCTTTCCACGGCTGAGCCCGAGTTAAAGGGCGAAGCCAAGTCGATATTAAATCGATGGCAACATCTCAAGGCTCAGCATCAGCAGTTTAGTGCGCGGTGGAATGAGGAGTATCTCAAAGTACTCCACAAACGTAATAAATGTCATTTTCCGACCCGGAATCTCCAAGTCGACGATATGGTTGTCGTCAAAGAGGACAATCTACCGTCAAACGAATGGCGGCTGGGCAGAATAGTTTTTGTCTTTCCTGGAGCCGATGACCGCATTTGTGTCGTCAAGATCCGTACGTCTCGCGGCACAATTAAGCGCCCTGTCCACAGGGTCATTCTCCTGCCTGCGGAAGACCAAGAGTCCTCCGTTCCGAGGGATTAGGGCTCCTCCCCCATTCCGGGGTCCAAAGTGGAATCTGCCCATGCTTTTTTGTTTTATCGACAGACAGCATCCTCCCCGTCACCATGGCTCCTCGTCCTCGTGCCACCAACTCCACGGAGCGCAGACGTACTCGAGGTATTCAATCCTACCGCTGCCGAGTCTGCCCGGGAATCCATCCTCTTCGGAAGTGCAAGAGGTTCCACAAACTGAGCGCTGTAAAGCGCCTTCGAGCAGCGCTTATCAACAAGTACTGTTCGATCCGCCTCTCCCATGAGCACTCAGGAGGAGACTGCCGCAGCCAAGAAGGATGCAAGAAGTGTGGTCAGAACCACCACACCCTCCTCCACATGCACGAGGATCCCCGCCCCGCTCCAAAAGGATCCGCGCTGCCACCGCCGACCCGCAAAAGGCGCCAGCCCACAGCACCAGTCGCCAACGATCGCCCGCATCCGAAGGTCTCCGTCCCGTCTCCGTCCGTATCGATCCTGCATACAGCTGTCGTCGTGCTAGACACAGGCTCGAAGACCTTCGAGGCTGGCGCCATGATCGACCAATGCATGGCGGTGAGCAGCATCGATCGGTCGTTCGCGGCTGCGTTCCGGCTGCCTACCACCCGGCGGGGAGACGCCGAGGTTTGTTCGGTGACGCTCCGGTCCCGAACAAACCGCTTCCAGCTCGGGGTCGTCAGGATTACCCAAGCCTCAGAATCCGGACACGAGCGCTGAGCGACGCAGTAAAGGCCAAGTTCGACGATATCCGTCTCGCGGATGAGCGCTTCCACCGGCCGGCATCCATCTCCCTCGTGTTGGGGTCAGACGTTTACGCCCAGCTGATCCAACCGGGGTTCTTGAAACTCGACGATGGGTTGCCCGTCGCTCAGAATACGGTGTTCGGATGGACCGTATCCGGAGCTTGTTTGGAAGGATGACACCGAGCCTGCTGCCCATCCGGCCGATGAGTTCTTTGCCTACGCAAGGGGGGGGAGAATGTTCACGCCAGAAGGGCGCGAACTATTGAGTGGCAGTGTGAGCGGCCAGCGCTCGCATAAACCTTTCGCTGCGGCTCTTCTCTTGCTCTCCTCGCGCTCTCCCTCCTTTCCACCAACGGCAAGTTCACCACTCCGCGGTCCCGCGGCTTTTCTCTTGTTAGGTATAAGTTAATCTTAAGCAACCATTGTCCAGTGCAAGAAGTGCAATAAAGTGAAATTAAATTGAAGCCTCTCCCGACGCCTATTTTACTTCGGGCCCCCAACAACAGCAACCACAGCAGCACTTCTTCACATCCACCCAGCGACCACGACCTACTCCAGCGGCCGTACGGACCTTTTGGCATCACTCCGCCCACTCCAGTTTAGGGATTGTAATGGAACTTCTGTGCAGGTTTCCGAGAAATTCATATCTTCCGGGTAACAAAATTTCTTAGCTCGCAAAACATCTAGGTACGATGGAAAAATGTGACTACTGCACTGCTCCTTATATTTTGATTTTGCGCTTTAGTTAATGAAGAGTCGAGAAGTAGAGCAAGAGCAACATCTGGAGACATTTTTATCTCTTTAGTTTTGTTCATCGAAGCTCTATATTTATCAGCTCGTGTTGGTGATTTCGTTGTGACGTCTTCGATAACCTTAGCAGCTGCCACTGCATCTTCCGAGCGAAGACTCATTCTCACAGCCAATGATAGCTCATCCGTGCCGTGTTCTTTTCGCAACTTAATCACTTTTCTGCGTTTCGATCGTTCACTAGACTCGGAAAAAGATAATCCCGGTCGTCCACCGCTGTTCCTTGACGAAGTGGTATCCAACGAACTTTCAGTCACGTTCGGTTTTGCATCGAGAAACACGACCTATTTACAACGTCAAGTTTTTATTTCATAGTCTGTATTAATACGTAAGTTAGTAATATTCATTTACCGTAACATCAATTGAATTATCCAGCCATTTTTTCTTGTTCTTTAAGAAACGAGTCTTCAAGCGGTGATCAGCTCGCCATTTCGTCTTCAAATTGCAAATTAATTTTTTAATTGTCAGCTGCGTCTGTTCCTCGATATAAAACGAATCTTCTCCCTTTTCGAGCAATTTTAAAGCTATTATTATAGTGAGGGTTTCCAATTCTTTGTCCCATTTATCGTGAACTGCGTCAAATATTTGTTTATAAGTCCACTTGACGACTTTCCTGTCCGATCCTATAAATGTAAATAAATGTAAAAATTTACATTTTCGTCCGCCTTATTGGCGACGCCATTTAAAATTTTGCAATATTGACTTCGAATTTGGATTCAGCATACCAGAAAAGCGGTTTCGAATTTTATATACTTTTTTACGCGTAAAACCGTTGCCACTTTTTCAGGATCTCCTGGGATCACAACTAATTCTCTACAGATGTGAAAAAATTATGAAAAAAAAAAACAATTTGGATCGCTGACTTTTCATTGTTAATAACATCATCAAAAATGCACGTAATTGAGTTTTGCCAAAAATAATAATATTCCACGTACCTTCAGGAACATCCTCCATTTTCTTTCGAACGTTTTCACTGAAAATTGCTTTTTTTATGACAATTTTTGTCAAGCGCACGAAAAAGGTAAATGCCGCGATCTCTCGAGTGGCGCGAAAACGAGCAAGGTATTTCATATACCGACAAAAGCTTTTCGGATTATAAAGCTTTAAGCTTTTCTGTTGAAGAAAAGATGAAGCTTTTTCTCTTTCGGTAACTTTTGATTTTTGAGGTTTTGGCCAAGAAATTGGGACTCCGCACCACAGCGCGCTGGTAATTTTTACATAATAATATTATAATATTCGCATCCGTTTTCTTGCCGCTCTAAAATTTCATCATAATTTTCTCTGCTGACGTCTCTGCCACCGCCGCACAGTTGCATTTTAGATACTTTTGCTTTACAAAAATCATAACTTTTGAACCAGTTGAGATATTTTCATAATTTTTTTTATATGAAAGGTAATTTTAGTACCTTTTGATTGAGTGTACATACTAAATGGTGTTATAAATAGTAGATTTTATACTCGAAAATTAATTTTTTTAAGGCAGTTCTCTTAATTTTTTTGGAATTTCGAATTTGTTTTTTTTTCTCTGAAAATGCTAATATGGTGCATATTTTATGTTTTAAAAACAAAATAAACATATATTTTAAAGAATTAATTTTTTTTCTTTTTTATAATTCAAATTTTATTTATTTTTGATCAATTTTTAATCATTTATGCACTTTTTGTTCAAAGTAATCAATTAATTTTACATCATTAAGTATTTTTGAAGAATATTTAATCATTATACATTAATTTCAAATCATTTATTGACTTTACAAAGTCAGGAATTGAAAAATAAGCCGTCAATACAGGAAAAAATGAATGCCCGCCATACAATTTCGTACTGCGCTTGTAGCAGAATTTGGTCGAAGCCGCGCGTTTTTTACCCTGAGTTGAAAGTATCTTTTGCCTTGGAATTTCTTAGGGGCAGGTTGGGGCAGCCTATCTCTTTTGAATATGATAAAGGACATATTCAGGAACAACACCTCATACGCCAAACCCATAAGTCGGATTAAGTTCGATTTTTTTTCCATCAAAGTTGAAAAATAGGTGCAAAATTAGTACTTTGGTAAAACTAGTATGCCTGCATGTGAAACAAATATTATAATTTCATTCTACATTGGTTTTGACGAGATTTGATGTCCCTTTCGATAGATACCAAAACCATGCCGGTTGGTTACATATTTTAGCTTAAAATCAGTAACAAATCAGCATTTTTCTAAAAAACGAAGTAAATTATTTGCAACCCAAAAAAAGTTCAACTTTGAACCCGTGTAACTTCTTAGATACTGGACCGATTTGAATAATTTTTTGGATTCAACCCTTTTGAACTATTATTTTATTGCATTCGACATTATTTATAGCAAAAGTATCTAAGGCCCTACTGTGTGACGCGTCAGTGTGGTTGACATGTTGGTCCACTCCGACTTGTTGCTAAGCTCCGTTTTGAAGAGCTTATCAAAGCTTAACTTGGCCAGTTGAACATCCTGCGGATATTCTAATAACAGGTCAGTTGCAGTCGCAGCCGAGACAGCTGGTCTAGCCCCTGTTATCCTCGTAGTAGATCTGCGCGCTCTGTGCTTGATATGCAAGTGTAGTGGTGGAAGCCCGAGCAGCACATCCAGAGCAGTGCAGGTAAGTCTCTGGAGTTTGCCCAAATGCCTTCTCGTGACATCAAGGTCAGCGCGGTTCGACCAAACCGGAGCCGTAGCTGACTCATAGCAACGTTCATCCACAGTGGGATCTTTGGAGATACCCCCCAATTTTTCCCTGCAAGAGATCTACAGGTCATTAGGGCCAAAGCGGCCTTGCGAACAGCATGTTCCACATGTTGTCTCCACAGTAATCGTTTATCTAGGATGACTCTCAAATATTTGACTTCATTTGAGATCGGTATTTCTATGCCCCCAATGGCTATGGGCCGAATGTATTTCAGCTCGTAGCGATTGGTAATGACGACAACGGTGGTTTTCGCATGATTAATATTCAACCCAACGTCTCTGCACCAGTCTAAGCTAAGTCTTAGGCCCAGTGTGATCCTGTCGCACAATGTGCTCCCAAACTTACCTTTATAGATTAGAATGATGTCGTCGGCATAGCCTTGACATTCGAACCCATTTGCAATAGGTGTACCTAGTAGAGCTACTAGGAGCCACGAGGCTCCAGAGTATTGGTGATAACACACCACCCTGCGGACAGCCTCTGGTGGTTTGAGCTCTAACTGTCACTCCGCTGACAGTGACTTCTGCAATCAAGGAGTTTGCCCATCCAGGTCGTGAGACCCGTCTCAACTCCCCTTCTACAGAGTGATCATACCACAACATCATGAGCTGTGTTATCAAATGCACCCTCTTTGTCTATAAAGGCACAAAGGGCAACCCCTTTTGGCCTTTACTGAGCTCTGGAGACTGTCGACTAGGCTCAAGAGAGCCGATTCAGTAGACTTTCCTTCTCTATAGGCATGCTGATGCGCATGCAGAGGTCTTCGCACCAGTTACTATTATGATTGTCCACAATCTTTTCAAGGGTTTTCAGAAGGACGAAAACTAGGCTGAACAACATTTGCTGTTCAACACCCTTCTGAATATGGATGGGTATGATTCACTCCCGATGCCTTGTAGGGGCTGAGTGTACTCAACGTCCACCTAATCTTCTATTCAGTTACGATCGCTGCAGCCAGGCCCCAGTTGGGTCTCCCGTTGGGGATCCTTCTCCTCCTCGTCCTCGGTGAATGACCCATTTGGCCTCTTCAGACAAAGTTAAGAAAGTACTTTGCCTTTTGAGATGCCTTAAACACTCTGGCCGCAGGTGCTCTATGGAGGAACCCATTTTCCGAAAGTAAGCACGCTTACTGTACCGGATTTCATTGTTATATTCTGTCAGCTTTTTGGTGTATAATTCCCAATTGGCGCTGTTCTTTTTGGCTTTGTTAATCAGCTTTCTGACTTCTGCACGAAAAAGCCCTAATTTCCTATTTCACCAGGGATTGTCCGTGCTGGAATCTGTGGATTTCTCGGGACAGCTTGCATGATATGCATCCAAGATTGTCTCACCTAGATATTCTTTTACTTTGGTCATTGCCGAAAGTGATGTCCAGTAGTTCAGCCCTCTACTGTTGTTGTCCCTTCTGCCCCATGCAACATTGTGCGCATTGGCATCACACCCTAGTAGTAGGAGTAGCCTATTGCTGCTGCAATGTTGCACCAGGTCCTGAACCTCTGGTGGCCCCCCACCATCCGTCACGTCTCCTGGGAAGTATGCCGACGCCACCACAATACTCCCGTGCTCGCTAGTGATCATCACCGCTACTATATCTCTGTTGAGAAATTTAGAGAGACATAGAAAGTTAATATCTCTTTGCACCAAGATCCAAGCTCTCGGTGCTGCCTCCCTTACATCTGCAATAGTTTGCATACCCACTTTACTTAGGCCGCAGATCCTGCCTCTGACGACCCATGGCTCCTGGATGAGCACCAGCCCCAGGTCAGACCTGGAGACCAACCTGCCGATGACAGCCGAAGCTACTCTGGCGTAATGCAGGTTGATCTGCGCCACGCTAGTGACCACCATCCTTAGAGCTCTTCTTCACCCTCCGAGAGCGTCATATAGGCGTCTGACTGCATCTCGGTGGGTGTCCGCTCATCGTTGGAGGGCTCCCTGGAGCTGGTTGGCTCCTCTACGCCGCCCATGTGCAGGCGCGTCAGGTCCAGCCCCTCTAGAGAGACCCACTGCAGCTTAGTCCTTGGCCTCCGAGGGAAAGGAGAGAGCCACCTCCGTTTATATACTGGACGGTTAGCTAAAGAAGGTAAGTTAATTAGAAGGAGTCTGCTAGAGTACGAGGGTAACCTCTGGTTTGGATCCCAGTTCAAACCGAGTAAAGCGAAAAGTAAAAAGTTCTTCTGAACTGACTCAATGCGATTACTGTGAACCCCATACTGAGGGCTCCAAACGCAAGATCCATATTCTAAGATAGGACGAACTAAAGAAATATATAGGGATTTTGTAACATAGGGGTCATTGAATTCTTTAGACCACCGTTTAATAAAACCAAGCACACCTCTGGCCTTGTTCACCATGCACGAAATATGATCAATAAAGTCAAGTTTAGGATCCAGGCGGACACCCAAATCATGGACTATAGCAATTCTTTCCAAAGAGCAGCAGTTCAGCGTGTAAGTCGCAAGCATGGGAGCGGCACTGGAGAATGTCATTAGCTTGCATTTAGAGCCGTTTAGATTTAATAAGTTTATGCGGCACCATGTTTGAAAATTATTAAGATCTGTCTGTAAATCAGATTGGCAGGAAGCGTCCTTATATTGCACGCAAAGTTTGACATCGTCCGCGTACATAAGTACTCTGGAGTTGATCAGACTTTGGGCAGGTCGTTAATGAATAATGTAAACAACAGGGGACCCAAATGGCTCCCTTGCGGGACGCCAGAAGTAACCCTGAGAACATTGGATAAAAAATTTTTAAAGAGGACCTTTTGCGTTCTGCCATTCAGATAACTTGAGATACAACTAAAAAGATCAACCGGAAATCCCATTAGATCGAGATTCCGAACAAGGAGAGAATGGTTAACAGAGTCAAATGCTTTACTGAAATCAGTATAGATTACGTCTGTCTGAAAGTTTTTATGGAAGCCCTTAACTATGAAGTAAGTGAGCTCCAAAAGATTGGTTTTTGTTGATCTTGCTTTAAAATTCCATGCTGACATGGAGAAATAATTCATTTGCATAGGTGCTTCAAACGGGGAGTTATGATTTTCTCGAAAAGTTTTGGAATGGCCGACAACTTAGAGATTCCTCTATAGTTGCTGGCATCCGATTTTCTACCTTTTTTGAGGAGAGGAATAACAAATGATTCCTTCCAAATAAGGGGAAAGTGGGAGGTTTCTAAAGACGAGGTAAACAATTTCAGAAGGGGATTGCACAGGGCGTCGGCACAATACCTATGCACGCAGCCAGGTATACCGTTGGGACCTGGCGAATAAGCGGGCTTAACACGTTGAAGATATAAAAGAATAGAACTTTCGTCTAAAGTAGGACTGAAAATTAAGTTCGATTTGGCCATGATGTAAGAATAAGTCTGATTAGAGTCAGTGGAAGTTGAGTAAGTGGTTTGAAAAAACTGCGCAAACAGATCGGCAATAGCACGAACGCTTTTTACTGTTGTATTTTCAAACGAAAGCGTGGAAGGATGCGTAATTGGCTTACGTTTAGTGTTAACAAAATTATAAAACTGTTTTGGGTCCTGAGAGATCTGGACCCTACAACGAGTCAAATAATTATTGTAACACTGCGTGTTCAACATGGTAAATCTTGACCGAGCAAATAAATAAAGGGATAGGGCAGAGTTAGAACCGGAATGTTTATATTTAGTATACAGCCTAGATTTGTTATTTTTAAGATGACTCAACTCTTTAGTAAACCAAGGAGGCTTATACAGTAAAGAAAGAATTAATGGCACTGTAAAAAATATCCACGGCTTCTGCCATGCCAGTGCACATGTATAAATCGGACCAATTAAAATCTGATATAAAGTTATTCAGCCGTCTTGCGAAAACAAAGAACTTTTTTGGCTGGACTGTCAGAAATGCTCAGTAAGTCAGTCCCAATGTCGAGAGTCACATCGAAAGTAGGATGATAGGGATCTTTGGGAAGCGTCAACGGCGCCACCCTGGCTAAACTGACTATTGCCGGATCCAAGACAAAACACAGATCAAGCAAGCGCTCTGGGGAATTTCGTACATGGTTGACTTGAGACAGCGAAATGTCAAGCAAACCAGAAATAAAATCGTGATGTGTGGAGGTAAGGAGTGAATTAGTCGAATTATTTGGAACCAAATAGCCCCTGGGATATTAAAATCACCAAGAACTACTAAATGATCCTTATCCGAAAGTCGATTGGAGACCATCTGGATAGCGGATAGATGGTTCCAATAAATAGGAAGTTCAGACATAGGGGGAATGTAAGAACAGGTAATGAAAATTGAGCTACCATTGACTGATAGCTTCACACAAAGGAATTCAACGTCGTTGAACTCCTCGAAAGATATTAATTCCGACGCGAGACTGGAGTCAACCGCTATGAGGACACCACCTCCACGCCTGATTGTCGATCCAGCCGATATATCGTAAACACAGCTGGAAAAACTTCGGAGCTCAGAATCTCCGGCATTAACCAGGTTTCTGTGAACACAATAACCTGGGATGCAAAAGAGAGACTATCAGAATACAGTTTAGGAAGCTTACTACGTAAGCCTCTTGCATTCTGATAGAAGATAGAGAGGGAAGTTATTAGTTTTTTGGAGCGGATGTCGTAGAGAGCACAGTGGTTTGGTCGGGCCTGGGAAGACTTATTCCTACAGGCCGCCGTTTCTTTTTCTTAGCTTCGAACTCCTTGACGACAACATATTCGGGCCAGAAATTAGAAGAGCATATTGTTTCAAAGAGCTCATTAGGGACATTTATTTTGAATGATGAAATATCCCTAGCATAAGAAAATTTAAATTTTTCCACCTTTATTTTTATTTTTTCGGCACTAGTTTTGCCTTGGATATAGGCAATGACATCCTCAGATGTCTGAGCAGGGGAGAGCCGCGAAACAAATATGTGTTTCGTAGGTGGTATAGCTATCAGGGCTTTCGGCGATGCAGACTTCTTATCTGCATTGCCAATAATGGCCAGTAGTCCGGGCCTGATACCCTGAGCAGGTAAATTGACTGGGCTTTGAGGGGTCAGTATTTGAGACCCCCCAGGGGACAAAACGAATATCACCGGGGGAACAGACACTCCCGCAACACATTCGGGTACCGAATCTTTTTTACCACTCGATCTCAGAACTCTTTGACTTGATTCTGAGGTCGAGGGCTGTGTCGAGAGAGGCTGCTGTGGGGAGTCCGCTGCTGGTTTTTGAGATCCGCCTAGATGCTGCAGGCCAGCTGCGCTTTTTGAGTGTGTATTTTGAGGATGTATTGAGTGTGTAAGACTATGTGTTAAAGACGGTCAGACAAGCGACTTGTCGGTACTTCAACGTTGTGGTACCCGCTGTTGTCCGGGAATGCTTATGCACGACAAGTCGCTATTCGCAGCTAACCTCCGCAGAAGGCCTTGTCCTATCCGCAACATGCGACCCGTCCGGTGACTTCAGCTAGCCCACCTCAGAACCATTTTATTAGTTCTTTAGTAGACAGAGGGATATTGCAGATTGGGAAAACGAAGTCAGCATAATTACAGGAATTTCTATATGCTTTAATGGAGATAGCCAAGTCGATAAGTTTGGAGGTTGAAAGTCTGATTGAGTACTTTGTAGAAGGAATCCCAGATGCAAGATCAAATAAATCCATGCTGTATCAAGCTAAAAATCTGAAGGAGTTGAAGTGGCAGATCGAAGCATATCAAAAGTCACGTAGCTCGTCTCAGCCAGAAAATAAGTATGCTTTCCAGGGTGGTAAGATAGCTGATAAGATAGTACAAGAAAGGTCAACAGGTTTGGTTAGGAAATGTTTCAGGTGTGAAGATCCGTCTCATATGCAGAGAGATTGTCCAGTACAGGAGGAATGTTTTAAGTGTAATCAGCCAGGACACCGAGCAGCACAGTGTAGAGTGGAGGCTCAAGTTCAAGAAGAGGAAATAACAAACGTGGTTTAAGCAGGAAAAGTAATTCAACATTAAGTTCGTGAAGCAGTTGATTGAGGTTTGGAGGTAAAATCTGTATTTTGCTCAAACGTTGAATTTAAGGGACTTGTAGGTACAGGAGCAGAGCAGTGTTTGATACGTAGGCGTTTATTTTTGAAGCTGGGCGTAGGCGTTGGCATTTTAATGGGCAGACAAAGAGTTTTTACAAGAATTAGAGAAAGTCAGGTGCTGACTTTCGGTAGCATCAAAGCGCAAGTTAGTATCGATGACATAGAAATATGGATTGAATTCCACGTGATTCCAGACGAAGACATTAAGTTTGATGCAATTTTAGGCAGGACAATTTTGGAAAACGTTGACATGATGATCACGAAGATAGGGACTGTGTTTTCGAAAAGAGTTCAGCGTGTGTACTCTAACGATGCACAGAGAAATGAAAGTTCATGTTTACAATTAATGAACGAATTTGGCAGCCTGTGTACGTTAAAAACAGAAAAGTGTAAGTCAGGCGTGGACTTGAATCATTTAGGCAAAGGTGGTGCTTCAGAAATAGAGTTACTGGTCAAGAATTATAAACCAAGGAGAAAAAAAAGTTCGCCAGTGGAAAAGAAGATCTTACTGACAGATGAGTTGCCGGTCTATCAACATTCAGAGCGTTTGGCCCATTGCGATCAAAAGATAGTCGAGGATCAGGTTCAGGAATGGCTCAAGTAAGGTATAATTAAGGCAATTCTTTCAGAGTTTGATATCCTCAAGGTGATAAAGAAGATATCAAGAATTGTTGAGAGCTGTTTAGAGTGCATATTAGTGAATACGAAAGCTGGTCGAAAAGAGGTGATTGAAAAGAAGAATAATGAGAAAGAGAATCAGAAGAAAGAGGAGCAGAAGGCAGATGAGAATAAAGAAGTGAAAAATTAGAAGCAGACTACGGAAGAGAAGAAGCCGAAAGAAACAAAGAAGGCGAACGAGATAAAGAAAAATAAAGCAAAGCCAAATGATGAAGAGGCTAAAAAGAAAACAGAAGCTAGAGAAAATATTCAGGATATCCAACAATAAAATAAAAAGGCATTTGACTGTAAAACAAAAGGCAGAAAGTAAGTTTGCAGTCAATAGTTTGGAATATTTTAAACGGATACAGTACGGAACCAGCTTGAAGTTAAAAGGAAAGTACCTGAAGCCACATAGAATAGTCAAAAGCAATAGTCATGGGCGTTACGAAGTTGAAAGAGTAAGACAAAGAGAACGGCCATATAGGACAAGAACAATTGCAGAGTTTATGAAACCATTCGGGTCGAATCAAACGCCAGAAAGGCCGAATGTGTGATCTGGTAATGTTGGTGGAGTGGCCAAAACTTCTCGAAGTGACCTCGCCTATTTGCCTCTTACTCCTCTCTATAAAAGATACTAAATAATCGGGTAATCGATTGCAGCCTAACATGTGACAAGAGCGATCGCTCGTGGCGACGCTGCTCGGGCCCTTCCTCTGCCGATGCTTGCAGAGCTTTTGCCTCTGCCGTCTTTCTTCGGCACGCGCACTTCCCGATTGGGGCTCTCTCTCTTGAGCTTTCGGGTGGTCGTCTGTGTGGTGGCGGGCTCTTCGGCCATGTTGCGGGCGGGCTCTCTCCCTCTCTGAGAGGTGATGTTGCTGGCGTATGTTGCGGGCCGTGTGTGCTCGCGATGTTGCTGGCGTTGCTTGCGGTGTTGCGGGTGCTCGCGACGTTGCTGGCGTTGCTTGCGGTGTTGCGGGCCGTGTGTGCTCGCGATGTTGCTGGCGTTGCTTGCGGTGTTGCGGGCCGTGTGTGCTCGCGATATTGCGGGCGTTGCTTGCGGTGTTGCGGGCCGTGTGCCAGTGATGCTCGACCGGCTATGTCGATGTTGTTGGCGGGTGTAGGGTTTTCCCTACCTCCTAGCTTATTTACAGGTGCCCTTCGTGGGTCTTCTAATGACACTTAAAACTAACTTATGGTTAACTTAACTATATATACAACATATTTACAGAGTAGGGTGAGGCACTCCTCACAATACATTTGCAAAAATCATAACTCCTGAACCAGTTCATTTTCATAATTTTTGTTATATGAGAGGTAATTTTAGTACCTTTTGATTGAGTGGTCGTACTATATGGTGTGATAAATAGTAGATTATACTTAACTTAAAAATTAATGTTTTTCGAGGCAGCTTTTTTATATTTTAATTCAATTTTGAAATTTAATTCTCGTTTGTTTTCTCTGAAACTGCTAAGATGGTGCATATGTAATGTTTTAAAAACAAAATAAATATAAATTTTAAGAAAAAATCAATTTTAATTTGTTCCTTTTTGGCCATTTATCATTATTTTATGCAGTTTTTATTAAATAGAATCAATTAATTTTACATAATTTAATATTATTGAAGAATATTTAATCATTATACATTCATTTCAAATCTTTAAGTGTCCTTACAAAGTCAGGAATTAAAATACAAGCCGCCAATACAGGAAAAAATGAATGCCCGCCATACAATTTCGTACTGCGCTTGTAGCAGAATTTGCTCGAAACCGCGCGTTTTTTACGCTGAGTTGAAAGTATCTTTTGCTTTGGAAATTCGGGGTGGGACGTTGGGGAACCCGATCTTTTTTGAATATGATAAAGAACATATTCAGAAACAACACCTCATACACCAAACCGATAAGTCGGTGTAAGTTCATCAAAGTTGAAAAATAGTTGAAAAATTAGTACTTCTGTAAAACAGGTGCCTGTACGTGCAACATATATTATAATTTCTACCTTGGTTTTGCCGAGATTTGATGGCCTTTTCGATAGAGAGCATAACCATGCTGGTCGGTTACATATTTTACCTAATAATTGACCGCAAAGTCTGCATTTTTCTAAAAAACGACCTGCTTTTTTTGCAGCCCAAGAAAAGTTCAACTTTTAAGACGTGTAACTTCTAGGATACTGAACCGATTTAAATAATTTTTTTGGATTCAACTCTTTTGAACAATTACCTGAATGCAATGACAAATTTTACGATCCGTTGTCATAAAAAATTTGATTTTTGCAACGTATCTGTATCTTTCCGTCCATGGCACATTGGGCAAAATGCCCGAAATTTTAGCATAAACTACAATTTTAAAGGTAAAGCATTGAAATTTGGCACAAATATGTAAATTATTATGATAGAATTTCGATTTTTTTTTTATATAACCATGCCTTAAGTCTATCCGCCCATACTACCGTAGCCGTGTGTGCTTCGCTCTGTATGGGATAGCCACCAAAACTATTTCTAGTTGAGCTAGACTCTTGAAACATGGCACAGAATTGTTTTATTATTATTGTAAAATAATAAATGAAAATCAATCCGATCGGACTACTATATCATCTAGCTGCCATAGGAACAATCGTAAATTTGAAAAAAAAATTATAACTTTGGAATTTTTCAATATATGTTCAAATAAATTAAAATATGGCCATCTTGTATTACTCCAGAATATCGGTTTTAATTTGATCAAGATCGGACTACTTTATCATATAGCTGCCATAGGAACAATCGGAAAATTTTGGGAAAAAATTATAACTTTGCCAATTTTAATGTCATTTTTTTCGAAAAGGGGCAAAAAGGGACAAAAGATATTATTAACACCGTAATCTATACACTTCTACGCAAAACAAAGGAGTTTTAGTACCGAGGACCCACGAGGACAGAACAAGTTATACTCCACGGAAGACAATGAAGTATGTTAGATTTTAGCTGCAAAAACATATCAACAACATTGGACAATACACGACAAAAGACACGGAACTTAAAAAAACTAAAATAAACCATTTAATATAAATATTCTTTCCATTCTTTTCCATATTTGCAAATTGTTTTAACTTTAACAGAACAGCCACAATTATCTCTTGAAATGAATCAATTTTCACGGTTGCACTCCGATCAGTTAAGCTTGCATTTAATAAGCTGACTTTGTTAGCGCGCCAATTAAAAACTGTGTGCTTTAAAATTTTTTTAAAAATAGTTTCATTTTATCTGGAGTATTTGTTCGAATTAAGCGCCTTATGCAAAGTACCAATCTGGCATCTCTCTCTCGGCCAACCAATATCATTGTAAATGGCCACACTTAAGTTCTCGATTGTCTCTCGCCGAGTTACTATGTAACGAGCGGTTACTTATAAACACATATACTGGGCTGGATGGATCCTCGAGATTCGAGCGCACGCGAGGTAGTGTCCGGCTGCGGCTCGCCGGCTAAGAGTGTGGTGTTCTTGATCGATTCTCGGATTGCCTATATTAATAATAATTACGATATTCGCGTGCTACGACAAGCAACAAAAACCGAATAGAGAACAATACACACATCTAAAATATTACCTAGAACAGACTTCCCTAATCTCGCCGACTCTCACCTTCGCCCCCTTTGCTGTTATGGAAGCCATGGTTCGCCCTCCCTTCCTGCAGTCGCTCTTGCCTCAGCGCTTAATAGCCTGAGCGACCCCTTTTGCGTGCTACCCTACATTACAACCAAAAACTTAAAACTTTTTTAAAACATTTTAATTTTATTCTTAAAGATAAGAGAAAATAAGCTTGTCTGGGTCCGTTCGAACTACCCCTTCACCTACAATATGGCCAGGAATCGTAAATGCGGTTTTGTCGCGCGACTGCGGATCTATTGGAATTTGCCAGTAGGCATCTTTGAGATCCAGACTGGAAATGAAATTGGCTTTAGGTGGACGACTCAAAATAGCATCTATTTGTGGCAAAGGATACGCGTCTTTCTTTGTCACTGCATTCACCTTTCTGCTGTCGAGGCACAGCCGCACTTTCCCTGGTTTCTGCACCAAAACAACAGGAGAAGACCAAGGGCTATCCGATTCCTCGATTACGCCGAGCAGAATCATACGATTAACTTCCTCGTAGAGTAATTTCTCAACAGCTGGCGAAACAGGAAAATGCCTCTGCTTTACGGGCTTGGCTTCCCCAATATCTATTGAATGGGACAGCATGCTTGTTTTTCCCAAACCCAAAACAGCGAACGAAGAAAATTGATCGATAACTGCCTGCAACTTGGGTCGTTGGATATCAGACAAGACATGAGCGTCACTGGTCAATTCATCTATATTCATTTCCTGTGGCAAGAGTCCAAATACGGTCCAAAAATCAATGCCCAAATATAAGTCCTGGCTCAGAGACGGAATAAGATATAATTCTAGCTCCTGTGTCATCTCCTTGTACTGAACCGGCGTCTTAAATCGGCCTATCACTTTCTGCTTTTGGTCATCGGCCGTATTTACAGTGGTTGCCACCCTCTTAAATGGCATCCTCTGTCTAATAATTTCTTCGGCCAATCTTCCACCCACGGCACTCATGGACGCACCAGTATCTAAAAGGCCAAGTACTGCTCTATCTAACAGGCGAACTTCAGCATACGGGCGTTTATCCTGACTTTTATGTCTGATAGCCTCAATAGTTTTCGCTGCTCGCCAAAAGCTTCTAATTCTTTGTGTATTCCGGGAGTACGTTTTCTCTAAATTAGTCGATATGTCCGGTATGGTTTTATTCTTTAAACTCTGAGGCCAGAAAATCAGCGGATTGCCGTCCTTAACTACTTCTACTTCCTCAAATTGCTCTTTTAATTGACATCTAAGTTAGCTAGCTTTTCTCGGGGAACACACGGCTGCTGTCTGGGTCGTGTGTTTTTTTGACACTTGTGGCAGGATGGTTTATAGGAATAGCAAAATATTTTTGTTTTCTGCTCACAATCATGATACCGATGTCCCTCTTTCCTACAGTTCCAGCACACCAATGCAAAAGCATCTACTTCGGCTACTTGATCCGCGTCAGAAAACTCCGCCGCGTCATCCGACAAATACTGCTGCACTAGCTCGGATACCTGCTTTCGAAAAGGAGCTGGCTTTTGGTATCCATAAGTACGCTTAAGGTCCTCTAAGAAACCATCCCTGCGCCGACAGATATCACGAAGCTTCTGAACGGAGTCTATGCTTACGTTTAAAAGCTCAAGCCTAATTTCCGGTCGCAAATTCCGGCGAAGAGTTTCTATTAGATCTTTTTCCGACATTGGAACCTCCAGACAGTCCGTTATCTGCACAATGGCATCATAAAAACACTCAAAGCTCTCCCTCTCTTTCTGCTTCCGGTCCCTAATTGACTCTCTTAGATCCACATCTGTGTGCGTATCGCGAAACTGCTTGCGTAAAGCTTCTGTAAGCAAATCCCACCGCGAACTATCTGACACTTTGTGAAAACGCCAATAAAACACTCGTGCCTTCCCTTCGAAGAGCACACTAGCATTGCCGCAGACTAAATCAAATCGGGAATTGAGCGTTTGCCGGGTTAACGCCTGCACTCGATATAAGAATTTATCTACACTAAAACCGTCTTGAGCTCCATTGAATCGCAGATTCCAGCTGCTGATGATCTGTCCGACCTTGTCCGGAACTTGAAAAGGCTGAAACGGGCCTATCCGGAAACTCAATATCCCCTAATTCTGACGAACCTCCAAAGTTTTGGGCAGGTTCGGCTGACCTTTGTGGCTCCTGTATCTGTGGCGCGAAATTTGCCTGAATTATTTGCCCCATCTGCTCTGTTAGCTTGGTTAGCATATCATGTTGAAGCGCCTTTATTTGTTGCGCTACTATATTACTGATCGCTTCTGCGTCAATGCTGCTAACTGATTGCTTTCCTGAAGCTGGAGTTTTCTGCTTAGCGGAGTCTCCCTTACTCTTGCAACCCAGACAACTGCCCTTCGACTTGACCAGAGTGTCCATGCATTCTTTGTGGAATTCATGACCACATCTTGCACGACCTATTTGATCCGGCGACAAGGTCTTGTCGCAGAGTATGCATTTTGTTGACCCCGAAGCTTCTGTCTCCATGATGACGAATTAACGAATCCTAGCACGCTTACAGGACACAAAAACAAGAAAAATAAATAAAAGTAACACCGAAAAATACAACTCCTAAAAACTATAACTTAAGGTAAAAGTTCCTAATAATAAATAGATACAAATATCTATCCAAGTTCTGAACCCTGAGATCGCTATGGAATCTATTTGGTTTTAACACGTTCCACTACAAGATTCGGACTTCGACTCAAAAAATCCAATAAGTGTTCTCAGTTATATGAATAAAAATCTATAGAAATGTATTTTAATATGTAAGGATTAAAAAATGTAGAAAATAATATAATATAAGTATAAAAATATGAATCGATAAAATCAAGCAAAATTTCGTTTCGTAAATCAAATATAAATCACAATCAATGACAAACGTCTGGCCAGCAAGCATAGCAATTGCTTGCAATTAAAGTGCACTTATATACAACCAAAAGGTTTCAGCACAAAAGAGAATAGGGAAAAAAACTGACGAGCGTTGTCTATTGCTAATCAACCAATAACAACAACATGAAACACTTGCCGTGGTCAGACATAGGCTTCGCTGTCTGCAGTCCAAGCGGCTGATGCTTCTCCTATTCCGTCTTTGTTGGGTCTATGCCTTTCATTATTACCCGTGGCCTATGTTTCTCTTTTGAAAGATAAACGCTCAGTAATCCTATTCGAATAATAGCAAAATTAATTAGTCCCAATGAGATTTGTTGTGCCCCTTTGTCTATGCCTATCATCCGTGGTCAGCTGCTCGCTTATAAAAGCAAATGCACCTGCTAGTCCTATGCGAATGATGTGCACTGACTCGGGCAGCACTGTGTAGAGTATACACAAGTCTGTTTGTTCCCTACTACTTTGTTTTCGTCTGCGGACGGCTAGACTCTAGCAACTTGCGTCTTCTTCTTCCGTATTCCAGCTTCTGAATACCTAAGAGCGGAACTAACAATGTTTTCCTAGCAGCTGGAGTAACCGTGGCTAACTGACTAACCGTATCTTTGCTTGTCGAGTCGAAAATATTATTTTTTTCTTAACATTTGCCCATCTTACAAGAAGAAGTTACAGTGTACAGTGGGACGGGATTACTGGCGCATTTTAAATCGCCGATGCATTTATTTTGGTTTCAAATTTAATTCTTTCGTCAGAAGGGAAAAAATATGCAAACATCAAGGGCCGTTTAACTCACTCGTTTTCACCAACTTCCATCGACGAAAGCGCTTTCCTCGAGGCTAGCTGTGGAGGGATGAAAAAAAGATATAAGAGCCCCTATTCTTTTCCATCTGCAAAAAAAAACGAAGTCTAACCACTGTCACTGGGAGTTGAATGCACTATATATCTTTATCGGAATTTTTGACCGAAAACAGAAACAACATTAAGGGAAGTAGTCGTCTTCATGCTCGAACCCACAAATAAATTAGCAAATTATAACAAAACGGAATTATTGATCTTGCCACTAAATCGTCATGTTGTCTTTTCACCTATTTCTTCTCTTTCTCTCACTGCACCTTGGATCAAATTTAAATTCTAAAATTAAGCAAAATTAAATTGAAAATAAAAAATAAAAAAACTATTTAAATATCTGGAACAAGTCACGGCTGTTGGCATCCAATAGTTGGGCTTCTCCAAGATTTTAAGCCTTCATAAAAAAACTTGAGGCGCCAAGCCGCTGAACTGAAGCGAAAGAAGCGGTGACCTATGCGTGGACATCGACCTTTTTCTTTTTTTCTTTAGGTAATGTTAATTTAAAAAAAAACGGTTACCCGATTCTGCTCCCACTGGCTATGCTGCGCCCGTCGATCTGCGGAGGCTGCTAAGGCTATGGACTTGTCTTCCGCTCCTCGATCCTCTTCCGGTCCGCACCTTGAGAATCCAGGCGGCCGACTTGCTGAGGCACTAGGCTTCTGTGTGAGCGCCAATCCTACGCAAATTTTCCGTCTGATTAGTTAAATCTATCCTTCTACACCTACCAGCTCAATTTCCGCTTACCCTGGGGATTTGGAGAAGCCGCGAATTAAGCGGGAAACCTCTCCCTTCATCTGAATCCCCATCGGGTCACAGCCGAAGCTAGAACTTGAACCCGAGCCTATTGATTCGCTCCTCTCACGGATC
>VNJV01002568.1:0-10165 GCA_008042635.1 Drosophila nikananu
AACCAAACTAATATGCACTTTGTAGGACCTTAATCAAAGAATCTAAATCCACTCACCTTTTTTATGTGATCACTTTAACAATATGAAATATCCTGTAGTCAATTGGGCACAAAAATTAAACTCGAAATTGTAAAAACAAACTTGCCGTCGTTTCACCATCTCAATGCTGACGGATGAAAAAGGTACATGCCAACATTTTGGTCATTTTCGATGCTCTACACGATAACACTAATTATTTGTAGTTTGCGTAGTGCTCTCGATTTTCGATAACAGAGGGAGGTCGGGTTTACCCACACTGTCGGGTTTGCCCCACTTTACCCTATATAATCAATTAATATAATTTATTTGATTCATAATTTTTTGATCATAGTGGTTTCACAAAAGTGCATTTACCTTCATTTCAACAGATTCAAGGTAAAGTTTATCACTGCTACCAGTCCCAAACTTGGAGCAACGCTTTCAGTTGCCAGACATGTTTCTTTAGCACAATGTGTTAGTTCATTTGTTCAAAATTGTCATAAAGGCTGATTAAGTTAAGTTGGTCAACATCGTGGACGTTTCTATGCTCCAACAATTGATGAAGTTTTTATCATAGTTAAAATCACGTGGTATGGTCTTGCAATGACGGACCAATTAATTGCAACGCGTATACGAAACTCATCAATCGTATGACGCTATACAATATACGATCATGTTTTCGCAAGGTGAAGACGGATACCAATTTCAAATAAAACACATCAATAAGACTACAGGTAGTAATGAATTTTTGAAAATATTTAGCAGAAGTATTAAAACATAACTTTGAATTTTTTTCCATTAGTGGAAACCAATAAGAATGTTTTTTCAATGAACTACTATTCATACTGAATCATGGTACGTGAAAACCATGTAAAGCCAAATTACGATCGGAAGAGTACATCCATTTGCGAGATGCAATTTAGTCGGATGGGAATGTGCCTTCAAGTCCATGCAAAGTCCACGTCATATAGATAAGTACGCCCAAGTAGTAGTTCGCTAATGTGGACGACCTGCCCTTCAGTACCAATCCCCGGGGATTAACAGGGGAATCCCTGGGGACTTGTAGGAAAATGCCGGGGAATCTCGGGGAAAATCCGGTGGATTTCAATACAAAAATATTGAAAATGACCTCCTGTCGGGGAATTCGAAGAAGGCGGGGAATCATCGGGGAAATTGCGGGGAATTCCGAGGCTGTTTCACAGGGAATTTCGAAAGATTTTCCCCGGGGAATCGCATGTGAATATCGAGGTAATATCTTCGGGGAATCGCAGAGGAAAGACACTGGAAAACCTGAGGAGTCCCCGGGGAAAAGCCGCTGAAACCTATGGGAAAACCGATGGAAAATTCCCGGGGAATACCCGTTGAAACCCATGGGAAAACATATGGAAAATCCCCAGGGAATAGCCGCTGAAACCACGTGGAATAAAAAAAATAATATATATACAAATATTTAATATTTTTTATTGCTTCCTTTTTTTTTTATAAAAGTTATTTTTAATCAATATATTGCGTGGCCTAGGGTCTTCTTCGGAGGCTGGCCCTGGTTTTCTAAAGAAGCTATGCTATCTAAAATGAAAATATATTAAAATCAAAAAAATATCATGTGCAATATGCTAAAAAAAAAACATACCAATCAAAACGGAGAAAACCCGAGGAAACGCTTTTAACTTCTTTTTCCCATTCAGGCCATCTAAGTTTTGGGTGGTGCATATTTCTTAGCCCAGGCCCGTTTTTAGGGACTTCGTGAGCGTGTTCCTTCTTAAGAGGGTGCTTATAGCTGAAATCTGAAAATCAAAAAGACAAGGTGAATTACACGGTAATTTTGACTATAAGAATTGTACTTACGCACGAGTATTCTCCGGGCCTAAGCTAAACTCCAGAGCTACCAGGAAGTCGTCATCCGTGACCGGGAAGGTGAAGGTGAAATCGGCTGCCATGCCCTTTTCCTTTGCCTTCCCCTTAAGCTTCGAGCATGGCTGCCAATCTCGACACCTCCTTTGTGGTCTCCAATACCTTGGAGACGGCCTCCACCTTCTCCTCCAGTGCCTGGACCCTCTTCGTCATCGCATTGTCTGTCTCTGCAGCGAGGACTTCCAATACGAAGTATTTCGCCAAAAAAAATAATTTATATTACAATTTCTTTATTTTATTTTATTTTATTTTACTTACGGTCCACTTGGAACACCATCTTCTGAATTTTTTTCGAGGTTTATTTCCGCAAATAGAGTGTCAAAAAACACCCGGGTGCTGCGCCACCCGGTGTTTATCGGGTGCACTTATAGCGCGGGTGGCTTGCTGCAGTTCTCTGGTTCGCACGCACGGGACAAGAGTCCCGTTTTGAAATGCAGGCCCACAAGAGTCCCATTTGTACACTTCAATTTGTACAATTGGATTCTGTTTGCATATTGCCTTTATTTTACAGTAATTTCTAATTTCCGAACTGTCAAAACAGTTTCTCCGAATCAGTTCGAAAACAAAAACAAATATGCAGTGCGAACTTCGGGAGACATCGGCATTGGCCGAAAGCAGGTAGTTTTTTAATGTGCATACTTTGTTTCGAACTTCGCTAAACGGAGCCCATGTAATTTGTTTTTGTTGTCGTGGAAAACCCGGGGACGTGAATTTTAGTACTGAAGGGTGATTTGTGAATCATGAATTTTTTAATTAGTTTATTGAAATAAAATCGAGACTTTGGTGGCAAGAAATAATTTTAATTCGGCGACGACGAGAACAAGAAAATATGTGTGCTTATTTCGGTTTCAATTTTTCTACATAATCTTCTATTTAACATGCTCGTACTTAGGCCCAGCTTAAAGAGCGAGATAGCGGGCTTTATTATGCTCCCCCCTTCGCCCTAAACTAACTTACACTAGACTTCAAAATATATCTTCTTCAAAAATTAACAACAATAAACAATGAATAATAAAGATAACTAGACAACAATCTGCCTTCAGCCAACACCGGGCCCGTTGAATGCCTCCACGGCTTCAACACACTGGCAGCGGCGCCAGCTAATGGACCGTTCTCCGGAAAACAGCTCCTTCGCTCCTCCTAAGGCCGACGACCCTGACCATGCCGTCCTCTCCTGCGTGCGTCGCTACGATCCGTCCCAGAAGCCATTGTTAAGCGGTAAGGTTGTCCTCTGCCACGACGACGAGTTGTCCCTCCTCGACGTTGTCCTGCGGGTCGTGGCACTTGCCCCGAAGTTGAAGGCCCAGGACATATTCCCGGGACCATCGCCGCCAGAACTTTTGCCTGACTAACGAGACAAGCCGCCATCGCCGCAAGCAACTGAGAACCGCCTGGTCCGCGGTCCAGAGTGTTGGTGCTGCGACGAGGGGCCCGCCTATCAGCAGGTGTCCGGGAGTTAGCGCCTCTTCGTCGCTTGGGTCCTGGCTGAAAGCTCCGAGGGGCCGAGAGTTCATTACGGCCTCGATTCCGACGAGGAATGTGCCCAGCTCATCCGCGTTGAGGATCTCACTGCCCACCGCTCCTAGGAGTAGGTGCTTTGCAGTTTTCACACCTGCCTCCCATAGTCCACCCATGTGCGGAGCCCGAGAGGGTGTGAACGCAAATTCGCATCCGCTTCTTGATGCGAAGTCGCGAATTGCGTCCGCCCGCTCCTCGATCCGTTCGCGAAAAGCCAGGAAGTAGCGACTCGCTCCGACGAAGTTCGTCGCGTTGCCGCAATGTACCGTCTGCGGAGATCCTCTTTGACCAATGAATCTTTGAAAAGCCAATAAAAAAGAATCAGTGCTTAAATCTAAAACGATTTCTAAGTGAACCGCCTTAGACACAAAACAAACGTAGGACTTATATGGAGGTCTTCCTCGAATTTTTAATTTCTTTTAGACAAATTTTCTTATAAAGCGGAACATGTAAGCGAACACTTTAAGCAGTTTGAAGTGTGACGAAAATCCCTCGATCGGCTTTCTCTCTTCCAAGTGAACGGACGTGTTTTTTTCTTGCGCTTTCATTTTGTGTTAATTTTTTTATTAAAACAACCGGGGTTTTATTAAAATTTTCTATATTGTGATTAATAAAGTTCCCGTTCACTTCGTGTGCATGCAGCTATTAGACATCTGCATGAGTGGCGAAAAAGGCACATTCAAATGCACAATGCCGAAAATGAATGGAATGAGAATGAAAGCAAAGTCAAACTGGTATGAGTGAGTGAGTGAATTTACGTACGACTCAGTCGCACAACAACGAAACAGATGGAAATGAATTGAATGGAATGAGAACACAGTAAATTGAGACGCTTCATTCGAATGATTCGAGTGACAACTGAAAACAATGAAAAAGAAATGAAATTTGTTTTTATAGTTGTGTATGCATATATGTAATTTGGTTATATATTAAATATAAAAATAATGAAAAATATATGAAAATAATGCGTCCATTATTGCGTCTTTGAAGTACAGCTGTCAAGAATAAGCAAAGGAATGGACCGAATTCGCACGCAACAACTCGAATCATTCGAATGTTCTAGGCATTTCCAAATGTTTCATTTCATTTTACGCTTCATTCATTTACGTTCATTTCGTTGCAGGTAGTAAGTTATGAGTGGAATGAGAACCTCTCACTCATACAATGTCGTTTCATTTCGTGCGTTTCACTCATTCAATTCAATTCCATTCGAATGTATTCTATGTAACGTATGTTATGAGTGGAATCATGCAGATGTCTAGCAGCTATTCTGTTTTGTGTAATTAATTGTTATTATTTTCGCAATTTAGTTGTGCGGCCGGTGTTTGCTTTACATTTTTTGTATTCCTCTTTGTGCCTTCCCCGTTTAGTTAGCGCAGTCGCGACAGCTAAACGTTAAGCTCGCTCCCACGCTCACCCGCTTTCTCGTTCTCCATCTCTTTCAGTGCAGCTGCACTTTTCTTATCTATATTCTTAAAAGTACAGTGGTAAGTCCCCATAATGTCCGCTATTGTCTGTTCCGTTAAAACCTGTAAAAATAATATTATTACTGCCTCTGATCTTACAATCGGCTGCTGGCTGTGCGATAACATATGGCACGCCAAGTGCGCCGGTTTTGCAGGACGGGCGGTAGAAGATATAAGAAAGAACATCGGTTTACGTTACTGCTGTGAGGCCTGTGGAGAGGTTGAAAGAGAAATGTCGTCTTTTATGCGGCAAACCAGGGCCGTTTTAAGGAAGTATTATCACGTTTTCGTAAAACTCAAGATATGTTCTTGGCACTGGATGCTCAATTTAATAGCCTCCAGCTACTAAATGAGTCTCCTAGGCGGAAAAAAACCGCACCTGGCCTGCAGCAAATAGGCTCCCTCGACACAGCCCTCGACCTCAGAATCAAGTCAAAGAGTTCTGAGTTCGAGTGCTAAAAAAGATTCGGTACCCGAATGTGTTGCGGGAGTGTCTGTTCCCCCGGTGATATCCGTTTTGTTCCCTGGGGAGTCTCAAATACTGACCCCTCAAAGCCCAGTCAATTTACCTGCTCAGGGTATCAGGCCCGGACTACCGGCCGTTATTGGCAATGCAGATCAGCATTCTAGTGCCGAAAATATAAAAATAAAGGTGGAAAAATTTAAATTTTTTTATGCTAGGGATATTTCATCATTCAAAATAAATGTCCCTAATGAGCTCTTTGAAACAATATGCTCTACCAATTTCTGGCCCGAAGGTTCGTCGACAAGGAGTTCGAAGCTAAGAAAAAGAAACGGCGGCCTGTAGGAATAAGTCTTCCCAGGCTCGACCAGACCACTGTGCCCTCTACGACATCCGCTCCAAAAAACTAATAACTTCCCTCTCTATCTCCTATCAGAATGCAAGAGGCTTACGTAGTAAGCTTCCTAAACTGTATTCTGATAGTCTCTCTTTTGCATCCCAGGTTATTGTGTTCACAGAAACCTGGTTAAAGCCGGAGATTCTGAATTCTCCGAAGTTTTTTCAGCGGTGTTCACGATATATCGGCTGGATCGGCCTATCAGGCGTGGAGGTGGTGTCCTCATAGCAGTTAACTTCAGTCTCGCGTCGGAATTAATATCTTTCGAGGAGTTCAACGACGTTGAATTCCTTTGTGTGAAGCTATCAGTCAATGGTAGCTCAATTTTCATTACCTGTTCTTACATTCCTCCTAGGTCGGAACTTCCTATTTATTGGAACCATCTTTCCGCTATCCAGATGGTTTCCAATCGACTTTCGGATAAGGATCATTTAGTAGTTCTTGGTGATTTTAATATCCCTCCACACATCACGATTTTATTGCTGGCTTGCTCGACATTTCGCTGTCTCAAGTCAACCATGTACGAAATTCCTTAGAGCGTTTGCTTTATCTCTGTTTTGTCTCAGATCAAGAGTCAGTTTAGACTGGGTGGCGCCTTTGACATAAACATTCCGGTTCTAACTCTGCCCTATCCCTTTATTTATCGGTTCGGTCAAGATTTACCGAGTTGAACGCGCAGTGTTACAATAATTATTTGACTCGTTGTAGGGTCCAGATCTCTCAGGACCCAAAACAGTTTTATAATTTTGTTAACACTAAACGTAAGCCAATTACGCATCCTTCCTCGCTTTCGTTTGAAAATACAACCGTAAAAAACGATCGTGTTATTGCCGATCTGTTTCCGCAGTTTTTTCAAACCACTTACTCAACTTCCACTGACTCTAATCAGACTTATTCTTACATCATGCCCAAATCGAACTTTATTTTCAGTCCTACTTTAGACGAAAGCTCTATTCTTTTAGATCTTCAACGTGTTAAGCCCGTTTATTTGCCAGGTTCCGACGGTATATATTTGGAGCTCACTTCCTTTATAGTTAAGGGCTTCCATAAAAACTTTCAGACAGACGTAATCTATATTGATTTCAGTTAAGCATTTGACTCTGTTAACCATTATCTCCTTTTTCGGAAACTCGATCTAATGGGATTTCCGGTTGATCTTCTTAGTTGGATCTCAAGTTATCTGAATGGCAGATGTAATGGTTGGCTTTGGAAAAAAATTAATTAAAGTTCAAAAGAATATTTAAAATAATGGCCTACGCGCCATACGATATTCGAACTCCCTCTCCAGCCCTAGTTGATAACAATCAGCTGATCAAAGTTGACAGCTGATCCTCTCAATCGATTTATCGATGATAAAACTAGCATTTCCGACCCAAGCCGCGTGTGTCCCGAAAAAGTTCTTGAATGTACTGACCTTAGTGCATCAACGTCCAGTTAAAGGTACGGTAAATATTTCGAGACAAAAAACATCGCGAAAATTAATTTACTTTGTTACGTATAGACGGCGAAATACCGCGTGCTATCACGGCCGATTGTGCCAGCATTGCCTTACGTACAGGCCTAAGGAATAACTTGAAAATAATAGTCAAGCATTCAGCAGCTTTACCTGCAATTTTCATCATTGGTAATTATACGCAGATTAACGAAAACTTTCGGTCCCCTAAAAACTCCATTCTTACAGTCATTCCTTGATAAAAGGTTCCGTTCGTGCCTTTCAAAAGGGCGAATGGAAACCCCTTTCAACCCAGCAACTAGTTTTAGCGCGCTCGCGGCAACACAAACCAAGCTTTAACATCGTCGCTTGTTGTTGTTTCCCTACACGCGCTCTTCAAGGCGGCTGAGCAGCGCGAAGGGAGGGGCCACGCCCACAACTACGCCGAGGGAGGAATCCTCGCCAGGCCAGGATCGACAGATGCTGAACAATTAAGATCAAACCCTTTGCCATTTGACTAAAATTTCTTTTTATTAAAACCTATCGGCTAGTGTTTGTGCGTTTGTTGAAAATGTAAAAGTTAAAGTTTTTCTGATCATATTCTTTTCTCCTTTGCCACAAAAATGTAAACAATTATAAATATGTAGCCGCAGAACGAATAAGCGCCGGCGGAGAAGGTGAAGAGAGACATAGTAAATGCGAGGATAAAAACAAAAAAAAAAAAAAAACATCAAGAAAAATGCAGTCATAAATTAGAGAAATTAAACTCCCAAAACAAATCATTCATATTAAGTTAACCCCTCTAAACATGCAAACAGCTCTTCATCCCTATCATCGTGAAGGCCTTCAACGAGGATCGGAATGTGGGTAAGTGAACGAATCTAAATGAACATATGTAGAAAAACAACAAAACAAAACAAAGAAAATTATTAAGTCAATCTAATGTGAATGATCTGTCTGGTGTATACTGCCCAATCCAATCGGCACGGCCGACGATAATGAGCATTTAAGCTCCGTTCGTGATCGGGTTTTGTTTTGATGCACCAGGTTGCAGTTAAGCTTGTGCATAAAAGAATGTAATACTAATTTGATTTAATAATGATCATTACTAAAGTTGGCATCGGGAATCTCGCCGTTTGTTAATTGATAATGCTCACTCTCTTCTTCGTTCGCTTTTCATTACCCAGTTCGTGTTGTTTTGCTATATTATTGACGATATCTGATGATCATTAACTAAGATAAGAATATGCTTAGGAACGATGCGATTAGTAATTAACCCTGCCTATGAGAGAAAATAGTAACGAAAGCAACTATGAGACTCGTACAAATTAACCATTCCTATGAGAGAAAATAGTAACGGAAGCAACTATGCGACCCAAAACAAATTAAGAGATTAAAATCAAATGCAAATTATATAGTATCTTAAAATCGACCTCTTACTTAAATATTAATTCTTATTATTCTTAATTAATTCTGAATTAGTAATTAATAATGACACAACGCCAACGTAATTATGCCATACATCTGAAATTTTGTTTACGTGTGGCTTTCTGAAAGTTTTTGAATAAATCCTTATGTATTTCATATATTGATCCGCACAATTATGAGTGAGTAGATGAAATTCTTTCGCGACCTGGGGATTTGAATGATTTGATCGGCTACAATATGGGGGTCTTTGGTAACAATTAAAGGTCAAAGACATTGGTAGGTAGCGACTTTGTGTGCGTCAAACTTCATCTAAGACGTCACAAATTTAATCCTGTTGTTTCCCCTATTTCCCTCTCACTTGGATTTTAGTTTTTTTTGGTTCGAGTATTTGCTTTGATTTGCTTCTAGGGCAAATAGTTTTTGGTATTTTCGCCATGATCGGATGGCTTATTAGTTTCAGACAGGGACTCTATAAATAAATTTAATGTGATGTCAGGAGCAGATACAGCAAAAACCCCCCCATCCCGGAAGAGCTAGAAATAACAAGGGGTCCCTCTCCGCTGTACACTCTGCTAGCCTGAGAGATTGAGTTTTGGTACACTGTTGGCTGTGTTTCTGAATTTGGTTTCAGTGTAGGTAAACCGCAATTTATTTTTATATCATTACATTACACAGAACGCAAAAGGACCTCTTTAAAAATTCTTTATCCAATGTTCTCAGGGTTACCTATGGCTAAACCTAACCTAAACGGCTCTAAATGCAAGCTAATGACATTCTCCCGTGTCGCTCCCAAGCTTGCGACTTACACGCTGAACTGCTGCTCTTTGGAAAGAATTGCTATAGTCGATGATTTGGGTGTCCGTCTGGATCCTAAACTTGACTTTATTGATTATATATCTTGTGCATGGTGAATAAAGCCAGAGGTGTGCTTGGTTTTATTAAACGGTGGTCGAAAGAATTCAATGACCCCTACAAAATCCCTATTTATTTCTTTAGTTCGTCCTATCTTAGAATATGGATCTTGCGTTTGGAGCCCTCAATATGGGGTCCACAGTAATCGCATTGAGTCAGTTCAGAAGAACTTTTTACTTTTCGCTTTACGCGGTTTGAACTGGGATCCAAACCAGAGGTTACCCTCGTACTCTAGTAGACTCCTTCTAATTAACTTACCTTCTCTAGCTAACCGTAGAACCATGCTTGGCGTCACCTTCATTTTTAACCTTATCCACGGTGACGTGGAATGTGCTGACTTGTTGGGTCAGCTAAATTTTCACGCCCCGAGTAGAAATACTAGATTCTATATTCCCTTAGTTCTGCGCCACTGTAGGACATCTTTTGAATTGCATGAACCCTTTAGAGTCCTATGTGCAAATTATAACGATTTGTACATAATAACGTCAAATGTAGATAGTCTTCCCAAACTAAAAACCTTAATACTAACCCAACTAGTACGCATGCAGGCAAACAATCCGGCAGCACGCCAGTAGTCACTTCCTCGTACACCTTTCCTATTATTTCACATTTTCGCGCCC
>VNJV01002570.1:0-25858 GCA_008042635.1 Drosophila nikananu
AATTGAAGTTCATATCACGAATATGTATACTTTATAATGTCTACTTCACTGCGTTGCAAACTTCTGACTGAAATCTGCATAAACAAGAAAGGAATCTAACTTCGGCATGCCGAAGTTTAAATACCCGTGCAGTAAGTAGGTTAGGTTAGGTTAGGGCGGTGATGGCCGGCTCAAGAGCCGATCCATCCACTTGAGCCTGAGAAGGCTCCTTGTGATGCCGCGTGGACTTAGATCCCCCGTCCGAAGCAGGTTCTCATGGGCCGATGACCAATCCTATGTGAGAGAGGACCAGCCCGATCCCTGGATGAATCGGGTTATCTGCCTCGGTGATGTCTCGCTCAGCTCTGCGAGATCTAAAAGGGTGGGGAAGCCCAGGTATTGCAGTCTCCGTCTGCTTAGGGCTGGACAGTGGCAGAGGAGGTGAAGAGCGGTGCAGTAAGTAAGAAGAAGAAGAAAAATCTTTTGACTTTTTCGTTTTCTCGGGTACCGACACAAGGTAAATGTTGCGAAAGAAAAATGTTGCGAACGAGAAATGTTGCGAGCGAAAAATGTTGCGAACGAACTAAATGAATTTATATACATATATATTCCTATGGCTGCTGAATAAAATTAAAACCGAAATTCTGGAATAATACAAAATGTCGATGTGAAAAATTGGCTTACTTAGATTTTTTCCTCAAAATTTTCTTATCGGTCCTATGATAGCTATGTGGAATAAATATTGGGACACTTCATTTACTTAACACAAAATCGTAAATGGCTTTTAGTTTATTTTTTGGATATTTTATTCATAAATATAGAGAATAAATGAATTGAAAACAAATGAAAATTTTGTAATTTACTGGTCCTTTCCACGAAAATCTAAATCCTTTTGTTTGCTCCCTTAGAAATAATTATTGGTACACTAGAAAGAAAATATTTTTTTTAATATTATAATCAGAGGAATAAAATGTATTTGTTTTACCTAATTGTGGGTACTGCCTCCATGATTAGAAATAACTTTAGCCAAGCGTTTAGGCATTGATATTAACAAATTTTTTAAGGTTTCTTCTTCGATTTTGGTTCATTCTTCGATAATTGCTTTCTTGAGCTCGGCCAAATTTTCAAATTGTCGTCCATTGCTATAAACTTTGTTCGAGAGTATCCCCCAAACATTCTCAATCGGGTTTAAGTCGGGACTACAAGCTGGCCACCCCAAAAGATCAATTTTCCGATCCTCAAAAAAGTTCTTTGACGCTTTGGATACATGGATTGCAGCGTTATCCTGTTGAAAAATCAACTTTTCCTCCCAGAATGTTTCGCTAAACGGTATCAAAGCTTCGTCCATAAGGCTTATGTACATCTGAGAATTCATTCGTGTTGATACAAAACATACAGGGAATCTACCATGGTGTCCAAATGCAGCCCATACCATCAGAGATCCTCCACCAAAATTGCGAGCATAGCAGGACTTTCGTTCACGACAGATATCTCTCCAGTACATAATTTTTCTATCAGGACCATCCAAGCTGAATTTTTTTTTGTCACTAAAGATAACGTTTTCCCATTCACTTATCCAAAATTTGTACTTTTCTGCAAAAAGCAGTCGAGCTGTTTTATGTCTTTGTAAAAGCATAGGTTTGCGAATCATTTTTTCATATTTAATGTTATTATCAGAACTTAATATTTGCTGAATACGACGGGAAGTGATCTTAAGAGACAGTTAGCCTTTAGTCGCTGTATTTACAGCCAAATTCTTTATTTGTCGTTTGGTTCGTTCTGACACTGTGGAAGGTCGGCCCCTTTTATTTGTTTTATTGTTTGCTTCCGTGTTTTTTTTTTAATTTTTGAACAGTATTCTTGCTAATTTCAACAATATTGGCTATTTCGCGAATGCTTTTGCCTTCATTGCGCAGATTAAGGATAATATTTTGCATATTCTCCGACAGCTTTACTCCTTTACCCATTGTTTCTGTTTTTACTTGTCGCACTATATTAAATTAACATTTCTTTAGTTTTAAATAACTTAATTTTCTTATACACAGATAATAAGAATCAAATACTACCCTTATCTTACGAAAATTTTAAGTAAACAATCAATTAGCACAACTTTCTTGATGGTGTACCAATAATAATTTCGTACTAGGAAAAAATCACATTTCACAATATTGGTCAAGAAAAAGCCCCAGATTATAAAATTAAAACTTTTAACATGCCGATACTTACATGATATGCACACACAATAAAAGAAATTGTTTGTGTCATTTAAATGCTTACCAATTATTATTAACGGTGAAAACTAACTATGATACGTGAGTGTCCCAATATTTATTTCGACCAGGTAGTTGTTAAAACCGAAAATGTAGAATAATACAAAATGGCCATATCTAAAATTTTATAGGGTCGGAGATGTCTCCTTCACTGCGTTGCAAACTTCTGACTAAAATTATAATACCCTGCAAGGGTATAAAACCCGCTGAAAGGGTTCTCTATTTTTGAGCCAAAAATGAACCCATTTTTGTAAATGAAATTAGTTTAAGACAAATTACGATCAAAAAACCACTAAAAGAGGTCGCGATTTTTGAACCAAAAATGTACCCATTTTTTGTCAAAAATTAGAAATTGAGTTTTGAATCCAGAAAAAATCTTCTTTAAAAACTAAGAAGAGTTTTTCGAATACCTTAAATGCAATCTACGCTCTCTTAAAAATCTTACAACATATGAAAAACGTAAATATACAAAAATATATATACAATCCGTGTATTTTCCTCAAAATCCAAGTCAGAATGTGTCACTACAGCACAACTTTCATGATCTGATTGACCCTTATTTGGTGTTTTCCCTCCTTTTGAAGCCAGCAAATACTGAGGCAGAAAGGGTTTTCCAGCACAACACTTGCACAATGGCCAAACTAATACGCTTACACACAATTTCCACAATTTCCGCACTGGCGGCGGTGGCGGTGGCGGACCGCCTTCTTGGCCGCCCGCCTCCTTGGCTGGTTTTGCGGATTTCGGCCACGAGAATGCCAAGTTTGGCTGTCACAATGATAAACATGCGGCAATTGACGCAATCATTGTCTGTCCATGAATTGAATTAAATCAACTGGAGTGCGACATGGCCCCCTCTTCGGGCTGACACTTGCAAAATCAGCGAATGCCATCTCTATATTTTCTAGTGTGTGCGCGATTTCTGTGGAAAATGAATGCCTTGGTTATGCTTGGCAGGGCACCGAAATCAAGCCAAGTATAGGTTACAACCGATGATTGTCGGCGGGTGTGGGACGGACAAGGGTTAAGGGGGTGCTCCTTGGGTAATGCCCCATAATTCCGTTTCGTTTCCGTTTGATTCCGGTGCAGGACAGCGCATTTCGCTTATTAGAATCCGCTTGTGCTCCTCGGAGGGTTTGTGTTTGGCTGTGTGTGCGAGTCGTACTCGTATCCTGAATGTGAGCTCTCTGATGCCGCTGGAGGGTAATAAATTCCGGGACGCCCCCCTCGTCCTGTCCTGGCAATTTCAAAGTTTATCACCAACGCGCGTCTGCAACTTATGTCGTCCTTTGGATCTGCTTCTTCTGTTCCAAGCTCATGCTTCTGCTCCTGCTCCTCCTCTGGCTCCAGCTCTTGTTTGTCTGCACGTCTGTTGTGGTTATGTGAAATCACATCGTAAAAATGTCCAGGACCAAATGCCGTGTGTGTGCTGGGGGGGGGTGTGGAGTGTGGCGGCGGCCAAAGCCCATAAGTCCTGCCTGTCTCACCTGAGTTTCTGCCGCTCGTGTGGCAACCCTTTCGCCATTCAATTTATAGATGCCGTCCATATAAATATTTATTTCTATGTGCAGCTGCCTGCCCCTTTGACACCACGCCGCGGCATCATTATTATTTTTATGCGCCGTGTCTTAAAAGCATTCCGCCGATCAATAAACCAGCGCCGTGCCGCCTTGCTGCCAGGCATCCATCCTGCTGCATCCTTTCCAATAAGCGAAAGTGGTTTTTGAACCCGTGAACGTGTGGGCCATCAAACAATTAAAGGTCATCCCAATTCCGATCCGCCCCCAAACGAAATGGCGTTTGTTCGCGTAATACTAACTGGGCCAAATCCCCGCGAACACTGTCAGGGCGGCATTAGCCGGTTGTCAGCACCGCTGCCAGCAGAGAAACAATGCAAAATGCAAATAATTTTCCATTTAGCCGCCAGGCAGCCAGCGACATCATTTGGCATTTTTAATTAGGCTAACACAGCTGCCATCGCACAATGCAGCAGGGGGCAGTCGACTATAAAAGCCACGTTAATGGATCCGAGAAGCATATTCATCCATGAGGTGAATATTTGTTTCTTTTTTTGAGGACAGGTATTTAGGTAGTTCTGCCTAGGGACCCAATTTTTCATTATACTAGGGAAATACTTAATTATTCAGGGTATTCCAAGTTTTGTCACTAGTTTGCAAAGCATATTTCTATATTTAAAAATTAAATTTAGTTGGTAATCTGTGCCTTTGAGTATCTCTTAATTGCCTAAATAGTACTATCAGGCAAATGAATTAAATTCGAGGAATATTTCCCAAATTGCACAGGGAATTTGTTGCTTAATATTCAGATATATTTGGACTTATATTAGCCATATATAGTCTTCACGAACAATTGGCTTAATTGCAGCCACTGACAGGCCAAATAGTAAATGGCAAAAATATGTAAATATCCACTCGGAGATGTGTATATATATTTGCTATGTGAATAATTTCTGCATTGCCAGCGTTGAGCTGAGTTTAGAATCTTTGAAACTGATGCAATGTAAATGCTGATGGCTGCCTGCAGCCTCTCATAATGAGCATTCTCATCATCATCATCATCATCATTGCGGTGGAAACGTTGTAATTAGGGGGGCCAGGAATTGAGTTACGCTCTGAATTAATAACATTTCCGGCATTATAATTTGGACAATATATCAGGGGTGTTATCGTGATGCCAGTGAAAGGGGGCCATTGGCTGCCACAGCCGCAGCAGCAGCAGCCGATTGGCCGATGTTGCCTTGTGGCTTGTGGCATGCAAAACGTAACGGTAAATTGGTTAACAATTACACAAATCTCATAATGAAGTTAAGGGCTACGAACCGAGCCAGCACCCAGCAGCCGGAGTCCACAGAGTTCGTCCTGGCAACAAGCAGAGCCCGGAACATTTCCATCGCCTGCGGTCAGCAGAATTTCCTTCGTCCTCCTTCCCAGCTCTGTGGGTATAACCTCCTCTTTTCCGGACTACCCCCACTCTGTGTTAAATTGATTAGATGCTGTTGTTGTTGTTGTTGCTTGGGGGGTGTGAGTATGTGTGTGTGTGGCTGGGGTGTGTTGGTTTGCCCTTAGCCAGAGCTGCACTTACCAGCAGCAGCCAATTTGCAGCTTTGTTCTCGAGTGTAACCCTTAACAGGTGTTGATGTTTGCTAAGTAGCCTCCGTCCTCCATCGGCACCCCGTTCACGGCCAGCTGCACATTGCTTTGATTATTTTCTATTTTGTACAAATTGTATGCAAATAGTTGAGGTTTTTGCCCTTGGCCAAGGCTCCTGTATCCTGCCATCCGGAGACAGTTAATATTTCCCAACTAAAGCCGCAATATTGACTTTTCCACCTGGGCCAAATGAAGCAAGCGTTTAAGCCTTAAGTCCTCACAGCCCTTACACTTTTACACCTTTCGATCCGGCCAGAAAGTCCTTTGTCCTCCGCCTGAACCCTGGCATACGGGCTGTGCGTGTGTGTCTTCATCAAATTTGTGTTGCTTTTTAAAACAAATCGATATTAGTTTTTGGTTTATAATTTAAGCACAAGGAATACGGGTGGGGTGTAGTTATTTTTATATACAAATTTAGTAACTTCTTTTAAATAAAGTTAAATAAGGGATAATACAATAAATAGACAACACTCTCTTATTTAAAAATACAAACTTCTGCAATAGCAAGCAGGTTTTATATAAATTAATCTCTCTAAATACCAAAATATCACTCATTAAATACATTTCCTGTCAATTTAATTGTTGTTTAATAGTTTTTCGAGGCTTACCTTTCTTAAATTTAAGCCCATGTTTATCCCCTAACAGATTCCTTTGGCATCTGCCTACATCAACGCGTATTTCCTGCTGCAGTAACTTCATTGTTTTGCCTGCACGAAACTTGTAAACTTCAATTTCCTTTTTAATGGAAATCCAGAAGATTGCCTGGGGAGGGAGGGAGGTGCTGAGGCTGCCTGCAATTCGAGCTGCCATTTGGCTAATTGCTTTACGGCCTAGCACAGGTGTGGCCTCTGTGTGCCGGCCGTAATTTCATAAGCACTTGCAGTTGCCTTTAAATACTCGAAGGTTTTATGAACTTAATAAGGCAATAAGCTAAACATTTTCCCAAGCTAAGCAAATGTGGCATGCCTCCATTTTCCAGGATATTTGGTTAGGACTCCGGCAACTGTGTGTGTGATGCCACACCGGTTTTCATGGGAGGTTAGCCTCATTAGAGGACACATTCTGGCATTGACTCCTGGGCGCTTGAAATAAAATTCAAGTTTTTATGAGAGCTCGTAAACAGAATCGAATTGCCAGCGTGTGTGTACGAGGGGGTGAAGGGAAAAGTGTGCCTTTTTTAATAGTAAACGAGCTGATGTTGTCGCCTTTTGTGTGACCCAAAAGTTGGCAAACCCAAAGCACGCTTCCAACCCCTTGCCGTTGGCCCTTCCTTTCTGGTCAGCGGCTTATTGTTGTAAGCCCCATTGTTGCAAATTTTCTTTTATGCGTTCTGAACGGGGTTATAAAAATGGCATCGACCGGAAATTACAAATGTCCATATAATGTCACTACAAGTGCAGATTAGTGGTTGTCATGTGGGTCGTTAGTGCGTGTGCCGGGCGATGGGCGGTTACGAGGTTTCGAGGTTGCCAGGTTTCGAGGGGGTGGCCTAACTAGGCGGGGCCTTGAATATTTGAAGGCTGCTCTTCGATCGGCGTTTGCCATTTGCTATTTACTATTTACTATTTGCACTAAGCAAACAGCACGGCCGTCTGCCGGAAGTCATTCGCAATTGGACAGTGAAACCTGGTACACTTGGAAACCGAACAGAAAGCTCTAGTACTGAACTGAAGTAATGCCATTTAAGGACTTGTCGAGATTTTTTTAATTCACTTTTTTAACTACTGTATATAAGTTGTTCTTTTTGGGTTACTGTAGAAATGTAATTTCTATTTATTTATTATTACTTTTTATTTACTGTCCCACAATCTTCATAGGAGCATATTTCAGAATTCTACTCCTCCATCACAAATTAAGGCGCAAAAACTATCCAGATATTTCGAGTTGGCCATCTTACAAAAACTATTTATTTCTGATTTACATGTTAACGATCTCTTAGCCATAGTAAACCCAAAAAAGGCGAACAGTATAAGTAAAGTAAACAGGATCTTCAGCTTTATATTTGTAGTACCTTTTGCACAGCTTCTGCTCTGGATTAATTTATGCCAGCTACTTGGGACATCAGCTTCTCTCTGACTGTTAAAAGTTAATCCTAAGGGGTATTATTTAAAGCCTGATTATCTGATTTGCAATGTGCGAGTCTCTTAAGTAATTTATATTCATTGATCAATTTAAATTGATTCATTTTAAAACCAAATAAAAAGGATATATGGGAAATAATCTGAGACTCTTAAACAAGAAAAGCAAACAGAGCTCTTTTAATATAAAAATATTTTAATTGTATGTACTTATTTATTTATATAAAGCAAATGTTCAAACAAGTAATTTTTAATTACCCCTCAGTTTAAAGAAATAGTAAATAAATATTTAAAAAAAAACTTAAAGATTAATTAAAACCTAATCACAGTCGAACTTTTCAATAACTTAATATCTTAAATTTATGGAAAGAAATATTGTTTTCTGTTACTGTAAATTAGTAACTTGTTCAATAGGTGGGGATTTTTATATTAAATTTTAAACACCTTGCTAAAAATTGTGTAAATAATATCCTTGTTCAATATTTTAAAAGCTCAGAATTAATTTGTTTTTTTTTAGCCTGATGTGTCATAAAAATCTTCTGGCTAAATAAACCCAGTTATTGGCCTTTGAAAAACTCAAAAAATCCCCCATCTTTTAGATGTTTTCTTCATCAGAGTTCATATCCTTGTCCTGGAAATATCCCCTTTTCCTACAGTGCAGTCCTGAAGGATGTGCATCCTCCCATTGAGATGGATTTGCCGATTTGTGGTCCTCGCCCGATGTGGCTGCTTTTGCAGCTGCGAATGCATTAAATGCGAACGCAAACAGAAGCCGGCTACAAAGTCCTTTCTCCGCTCTCTAATGTCCGTTCTCCGATGTCCGTTGTCCGTTATCCATTATTGCCCGGAGTCCTTAGCTCGCCCCCCCACCCCCCGGGCCACGCCCACTTGGTGCTGCTGCTGCTGTTTTGGCATTTGTGTTAATTTCATGCCCGGCACTCACACACAGGCAGACGCCCATGGCACAACATTGCGGTCTCTGGCGCTCGTGTGCTGGCATCTCTGAATTATGTTTTTGATTTTAGTTGACAATGAGCGGGCGCAAATTTATTGTCCACAGCTGCAAAATCGAAGCGTTGAGTGCGAGTGCGATTCCGAATGCGAATGCGAATGCGAATGCGAATGCCAGTGCGAGTGTGAATCCTAATGCAACTGCAAGTGCAACGTGGGCGTTTTGCAAAGTGCCAACTGCGACAAGGCGTGGCCGTGACAGCTACATAAACAGAGGGCTACCCGAGCGCCAACGCCTAAACGTATGCAATGTGAACCCGGAGGCAGGGGCTGGGGCAGGGGGAGAGAGGGAGCAGGCCTGGGGAGCGGGAACGGGAGTTGGGACGAGAAATGGCAGTCACTAGCGCCACCATTTGCCATTTACCAGTTTAGAGATCCTCGACAAAAAAAAACACATGAAATTAAAGTTGTGACACCTTAATTTAAGCTTTACTTTGGTTATTTTACTTTTAACAATTTGATTGCCAAAGAATCTTGACATTGTGCCAAGTAAAGAGATATTTCCACAGCTTGTTATGTCCTTGCAGGGTTTTCCTATTTCAATTAGAAGCCTTCAAAGTGTTGAAGGGGCCATTTCCGACCCTATAAAGCATATATATTCTTGATCAGCATCAACAGCCGAGTTTATTTAGCCTTGTCCGGTAGAAAACAAAATGTACTAAATTTTTTCAAAATTTTATAAGGGGTTAGTTACATCGTTAAAATTGTCAAAATTTGATAAAAATTTTTAATTCAACAAATTTTCAAATTAGTATTCAAGTTTGTAAAGCTTGTAAAAACTAGCACAGAAAAGCTTTTCGAAATGAAATTACTGCATTTTTGACAAAGTTATGATTATTTTATTTTAAAAATGGCAACCCAAAGTTAGTTTCCTCTATTGTTAACTTTGTGTTAAATCTAATTTAAATGGCAGAAAGTCTTACTTATTCTAAATGAGGTAGAGTGTGCCTACTTTTTCCTCGAAAATTTCAAACAATTATCATTCATTGTTATTTGTTTCTGTCCTCAGATGCAACCTTCAACAAATGACATTCAAATTAACTTAATATTTAATTTCTATTTAAAAAAAAATACATATAAATATCGTACCTTACAAATTAAAATTTAAGCCCCTCCCAACAAGGACATCTCCTACTTCTACATCCCAAAGACAGACAGTTTTATTGATTTGTTATTTTTTTTTTAGAACTCATATATCTTTTATGAGCGCCGTTCTCGTGATGCGCCCCTTAACTACGGCGTTTTCTATTAACAAACACATTTTGGAATTTTTGTGTATTTCAATTTGAGTTTGGCGAGCATTTTACGGCATTTGTTTGGTGGCCAGAGGGGCCGAGAGACTTGCAACTTTTACATGTCCACAAAATTAGTAACAGGCCCATTACGCGACTTTATTTGTGTGGCCAGCCGCCCCCTCAGCCCCTTACATTCTTACATACTCAGTCCTTAAATTTCAAGTGTGTGTGTGTGTGTGGGAGGACATCGTAAAGCTGCTACTGCTGCCACCACCCACTCGTCCTTGCCCGTGGTAATCGCTAGGTGACAGTGAAGTGCAGTGCAGTTCGGTTGAGTTGAGTCGAGTTCCGTTTCTCTCCCTTTGGATGCCAGTATTTTTGGCATGCAGTCAAGATGTGGGAGGATATGGATGTGGACACACGGCCAGAGACACTCCAAGAGGAGGCAGAGGCCATAAACGTGTTTTTACAACTGCCGAGGAAGCTGGAGAAGCGGACAGGGACACCACTTCGCCGGACGGGCAGCAGCATGTTGTTTGCGCTCGGGCCATGCAGTCGACATTTGCACGGTTACGGCTGTCTAGCACTGCAAGAAAATATTATGTTTAATATTCCGATTCATTTGATTTCTTTATCAAACTTTGAAGTATGATTTCTGGTAAACTATCTGAGGATTGATCAGGAAAAAATAAATTAGAAATTGATATGCAGATCAGTTCAAATCAGATCAGATTTTCCTTAGTGCAAAGACCTCTCTCTCTCCACTCCTGTAGGAGCCTCCTTTCTCCTGCTAAGCGCCAGGGATTGGCTGCCAGGTAACCCGGGGGCCACTGGCCGGGCGGGTGCTAAGTTGGCTTGCAGGTGTGATTTTATGCAATTTTCTTTCATATTAAATGAGTGCCCGGCTCGGGCCCGAATGCCCATAAAGAACTTTCATTCATTGCCGCTGCCCCGAACGAATCTGGCAACTGTGTGGATGATGCCCCTATGGAGGATGTCTCTGAAATGGCTGCCACTGCCGCTGTGGAGCCTGATTCTGATACTGCTGCTGTACGGCTGCTGCAAAGTAACTGTGCAAACGCTGCAGCTGCAAATCCGCAATCAGACAAAGCAAATAATTTTGCAAAAATAAATATGAGGGATTATTGTGCCGGCTTTAGGGGGAGGCGGAGGAGCAGGAGCGGCGGCTGGGATAGCGGGAAAGTATGCTATAATAAAATGCAGCTAAGTCGATGGGGACACTGCCTGCCAGCAGGCACTGATATTAAATTTCAAGTGCACGTGTTAAGCTCCTCGCTGAGGTTGAGACCGAGGCCGCCATTGCCATTGAAACGCTGTCCTTGCTGCATCAGCACTTCCCCCGGCGGCCCCAGGAGCCGGGCTCTCCTCCGATACCATCCATGACATTCATTTGAATGCATTTGCCACTTGAGAGATTAGCCTGGAACCTTCCACCGGCCTCAGTCGCCCCCTCCGGCTACCTTTGTTTGCATTTCGAAATTTACTTTTGTCATTGCTTTTATTTATTTTTGCCATTGTTGCCGTCTATTTCTTGGCTTAGAACCCGCTCCAGGTCCGGTGCCTGCCGAAACCCAACCCACAACCATTCGTTGCTCCGTGTTCATCAACCATCTGAGTCATTATTTTGATTATGTGAAATTTTTGCATACTTTTTTCGACAGTTTTGTTTGCGTTTCCCTCACCTGACCCGGCCTTTTTCCCCTCTCTGAATTATTATTATTATTCTGCTGGCTTTTCCCATTGTCCCGGCTGCTTTTTCCTGCTATCACCTTTTTGGGGATATTTATTTTTAAAATATTAAACGGGGCCGGGAAGGCAGGCCACCACACCACTAATGCTGTCTCAAAATATTAGTCAGTAAATTAAATGAGAGTCATTGTTGGTTTGAAGTTGTTGCGTTGAAGTCACTTTGAAATAAATGTCTTTTGGTTGACCAGTGGGAGGGGTCTTGAATAATTTGCAAGAGTATATTGGTCGAGGCAAAGTAATAGTTATTTTATTTAGTTATTAGCAAGGACTAGGACACACAATTTTAATTGTATGTAATGAAAGGACTTCTAAGGGCCTTAAATAATAAACTAGCCTGCTCCTCCAAGCATTTTCAGTGAAAGGCAGCTACCTTAAAGCTGTTCAATTCACAGCTTCACCTAAATGGACTTAAGGAATTCGATTTATTGACTTCTAATTAAGAGCCTCTACCCCAAATTCCAGGGGAACACCCCAAATTCTTGGCCTCCGATGACCCACACCAGCTTGTAGGTAGTGAGGAAGCCTTCAGGTCCGAACGGACTTCATGACAAATGCACGTCATTTGGCTTATTAGTGGTTTTATTTCGCTCTCGGCACTCAACTACAATACAATTACCCTCTCGCCTTTCGGCAATGAAATCGTGGAAATCAACGCTCCACTCTGTTTTCCCTTTGATGAGACGCGCGGCGCCAATTTGCAATTTCATTACAATGCTTAATCATCATTACGACGGCGAAACTCCATATGCGAGCGAGACGGAGCGACTGCGAATGCGGCTGTGTGCTCACAATATTGCGTTCACACTTCCGGTGGACGCACTCACACACACACACCCACACAAGCAGGACGATGAAAATCCATGCACTGAAAACAAAATGCAACTCGAATTGCAATTAAATGTATTTCCTTGATAAAGAAAAGGCAGCGCGAGTTGGTTTTGGATTTTATTAAATGTTTTTTAATAAGAAGATGAGATTTAAACAAATAATTTAAAACATAATGCACTTCAAAATTGTGACTTGGAAATTATAGTCAAAGACACAATGTATTTAAAATTAAATTACATCTTTTTACATTAATATTACAAGATAGATGAGTAATATCAATGAGTTAAGTTGTGACTGGGGAATTCCAGTGCAGATAGTCACTTGGGAATGTCAAACAAACATATTTTAAATTCAAATAAACAAACACAATATAATCAATAACTAATAGCTATTTTTAGTGATTAATTTAAATATTAAATTAAAGTCCCATAGCTCACATCTCTCCGTGTAGGAAAACTGGCATTCTCGCTGCAATTTCAGCCTGCCATGTCACCGTTCATATGGCTGGACGATCCGGGAGTATCCCCGCATTTGTTGCTACTATTTGATTATATATGTAGCCATATCATGCACTGCCACTCCTCGCTGGCCCCCAGTGCCCCCTAGAAAGCGATAGAGAGAGAGTGTAACAGAGAGGCGGGGAAAGAGACAAGCGCGTCAAATGCAGTTTATGCCCCGGCCATAAATCAAAATTTTTGGTTTTCTGCTGTCAGGCGATGGCATAGCTTGGGCATCTGCAATGGCCAACATCCAGGAGGCAGTAGCTAGGATCCAGGAGCCAGTAGCTAGGATCCTGCCACCCCCTGAGCTATTGCCAAAACATAGTGCACATTTTGCGCACTGCACACCGAACTGAACTGAACAGAACTGAACAGTGCAAACCGTGTGCACGGTTTCTGCCTTTTTGCGTAACTCGTTTATTTTCGTGGTCATAATTTGCCGATGCCCTGCCACCAACGTTCGCCGGCATTCCTCCGCGGCTCGGGGCTGCCGCCATTCCATTTCCAGCTTGCCGCAGCTTGCGGCCCTCCTAAAATATTGGTTTAGATTGTGTCAAACAAATTGAATTTGCGATTTTATGATGAATAACGAACGATAGCCCTAGGGCCTGAGTTTTGGTGAAGTTGCAGAGGTTTCTACTGGGCATAATTAGTTTTGCAGATTATCGAAGCGATGAAGAGATCAATGGATAGCCAGGGGAAAATGACTGCTAATTAAGGTTAGATATTCTGTAGATTGGCATACTTTAGAGTCTGTTTTAATAGGGGCTTTTTAAAATATTTTGTCAGGGCATCTTCTCTGATAGATTCCACAGATCCTGTTATCTATTTCCCAGAATGATACTTTTATTTCTTACTTGCCTTCTTTCCCTTCTTCTTCTGTGATAATTTCATACTTCTCTTTTTTTTGCTCCCTCCAATAACACATTCCTTTTCTGGGCCTTCTCTTCCATTTCATTCCCACATAACCCCTTTGGTGGCCAAGTTGATGGTGTGGACACCATAACCATCATCTTCTATATCTTACTCGCAACTCCAGTTATTATTATCTCCCTGCTGCTGCTGTGTGCTTTGTTTGCCATCGTCACATTCGCTTGGCTTCCATCTCGTGCGATGGTTATGGCAGCTTAAGTCTAATGGTCAGGGCGTTGTGGCGACTCCAATTTGCCCTCCACACCAACACGATACTCGCCTCATTTGCTGGGATTTCCCAAACTCATCATCAGTAGGAGGAAAAAAATACCAGAGGCGTTACTTTCAGTAGCAGCCAACTTTCACCTGCAGCTTTACCTCAGATCTGCACGTAATGCCAAAGCGAATTGGGCTCTGGCCCGGGTTCAGGCCTGTCTGAGCCTTTATTTAAGCATAAATTCCCGCACAATGCACTAGACGAACATTTTCCACATGAATTGTAAATGGTTTTCGAATCGACCATGGCGATTGGGATTTTCCACAGGCTCTCGCCATGCCTTCCCTCGGTTTCAATACTTTTTTATCGGCTGCCATCGATCTTGGGTCTTTGCGTTTGACAGATCGAAATTAGAAATCGCCGCTTTATAGCCGCCGTTGCCGTTGTCGTTGCCGCAGCTAATTGAATGTGGCAAGTTAACAAAAAGCAGAATACAAAGTCGCAGGCAGCCAGCCAGCCAGGTCCCCGAAATGCGACTTGGCTAAGTGCAAAAATTGTATCGCGCTTTGTTGCGAGCCAGCCGTGCAACCAATTTGCCAGCAAACAGCCATTTCCGGTCGCTTATCGCTTATCGCGTGTATCGGAAAATCAACTGGCAACTTCAGGGAAACATCCCAACGTCGGCCCTCCCCCCGAAAAGTGATTCCTCAGCGCTTTTCCGTTGGCCTTTTCATATGCAAAGGAGCTGGGAGCGAGCACTTGACTCTGGGCCCGGAGCGTGCCGAAATATTGCCCGTTTAGCGGTTTATTTTAATGGCAACAAATTTATGTCAGGTGGCCGGAGAGGGCGGGTGCCGAGTATGTTTTGTGCCACTTGAACGCTGTTTACAAATTTGATTTTCGTGTTTGATTTGATGGCTGCCAGGCAGCGGTGGCGGCTGAGGGGCTGCTCCGCGTGTCTGCGAAATGGAAAGCCCCGAAATGGCAGCCCATGTCTGGCAGCGACTATTTATAGTCTGACCCCGACTAAATGAAACTGTAAATTAGAGAGCCAGGAGACAAAGCCGGCGCATAATAATAACTGCAGCACCAACGCCAAGGCAGCGCAAAGCCGATCCGAACGAAACGGGATAGCGAAAAAGTACCAGGAACGTTGTAAAGGAAAAAAAAAGAAAACGAGCTCAGGAACACTACCGAAATCCTGGAGGGGAAATCCCCGAGAATGAACACCCCAGAATGAACCCCAGCCGAGGCCCGAACGGCCTTCGTGTGGCACCCGAGCGAGCCGCACGAAGCGACCAGCACGAGCGCGTCACGCATACGAAGTGTTGGCCGAGGCGGAAACGAGTGCGTGGAAAAGCTCGCGGCCAGCTTTTTGGGACACGACCGCTCGGGCAGTGCGTGCGCAGGCGGCGACGTCGACGGCGGCAGCACAGCATCCGCTCAGTGTCCCAGTGCGAGCGAGAGGCGGGCAGCGCAGCCAGCTTATCCCTGCATCTCCGCTCTGCTCTGCTCCTCTCGGCTCTGCTCGCCGCCTTCGCCTTCCGTCGTCCTTCCGTGCGTCTTGCGCTTCTTTTCTTTTTGCATATCCCCACCCGGAAAATTCATCCGGCTGGGCGGCTGGCGGTATAAAAACGCCCGCAACGCATTTCGTTGCTCACAAGTTGAAACCGTTGCGTCCTGTGTGTGTCCTTTTAACCCAGCAGCGGCCGCACCAGCATCAGCAGACCGCTGCAGTGGCAGCAACTTCAACAGAAAAAATTACATTCCAACAGCAGTTCGACAACCAGCGAGAATATCTATCCGCCACAGCAAAAACAACAACAAAGTGTTGAAGAAAAGTGTGAAAAACTCTAGCCAATGCCAGGCAAGCCAAAGCCATCCATTCCGCAGACGTGACTGTGACACTAGGGCCGGCGCCACCTAGCGACAGCCAGCAGGAACTAGTTGCCATATCGGCAGGATGTCCAAAAAATGAATTCAAGTCGGGCATTTAATGAGTGCCGCTCTCTGTCAAAAGTAATTTGCATAATTTGTGGACCGTGTCGACTGGTTTTTCTGGCCGCCTTCTCCCCGCATTGCCTCGGCAATTGTTTAATGCATTATTTATCCGACACCTTCGACACCAGCCATTACACTGGCAATTACGAACAAAAACTGCGAACACCGACACGGACTGACCTTGCAATTAACGAGCACAATGGCGCCCATGAATGCCAACACGAACATTAGCAAAATGTACTTTGTTGAAAATAATTAAAGTGACATTTGGTTGGCTTGGTTGGTTAATTACAACAAGAGGACAGCAGAGAGTTACAAAATAAACAAACGAAAAAAATGATTTAACAAAAAAGCAACACCAGCGGAAGCAAAACACAATGAAATCCAATTGGAAATCATTCAATCATTAAAATGCAAATTTTCTGCTGCGAGTCCTTCTCCTGCTCCTGGTAAGTACATAAATTTGCGTTTAAATTCATTAATTCCCCTTTGACCCGCCGTGTATGGTCCTTAATTGAGCATTTTAATGGCGAAATTACATCGCCTAAACTGGCGCATTAATTAAAATGCAGTCTGCTTATCCGTTAAAACCCGCCAACACAACGCGTAGTCCTTGCGTAATTTATATACTTGTGTTCCATTGATTACTTTCAGCGGTCCGTTTATTACTTTCCCAGTCGAGTTCCGCGAAAAAAACTGCAGAGTTATACGCAAATATTTATATGCAAAGCCCCCAACACTTTACATTATTAAAATGTGCCAGCACCTGCTCGCAGCTATTTTTGCAGTTTTTTCCACAGAACCTATTTATTTTTATAGTCCACTTTGGACATTTTTATTAAAGCCTCAGCAATATTTTTAGAAGAGATTTAAATTGCAGTTTGCTGACATAGATAAATGCATTTGAAAATATATTTAATATTCATTTGCATGCATATTTGGTTTGGTTTCAATTAATAAATTAATTGCTGCAAAATAATGCAATAATAACTATAGATGTGTATTATAATGAAATATTACCTACTCTTAAATATAATCATTACTAATGGAAGATGGACTCCGCATTGGCCAGCCTAATGATATATCTGACAGTTGTTGAATGCCCAACGTTATTCCTTTAATCCCAGCCGTATTTTTTGCATTTCACTACCAACCTTTCACTATCAATTAAGTGTACGTATTTATATGTATCCACGCTGGCGGATAAATAATTGCAACAATATAATGCACAATTACACGGGCAGTAAATGCAAATAAAATGTCAATCAAATGAGCATGCAATTTAAATGAATCTCGTTCGTTATGCGAATATGTGAATTATTTATGGCTATTTTGCCGTACTTTTGTTAACTAAAGGCGATTAATTAAGCGGAGAGAGGAGTGAGTAAGGCAGGAGCCGCCTCGAGGCATCCATTACCACTAGGAGAGACTTTGGAGAATCCGGCAAACTACTGCACTTTAAATTCCAATTAAAAGGAAAATGTGAATAATTGCAAAAAGTGCTTAGTAATGCGGCGCATGTGTGCGTGTGTTGCTGCTGGAAAAAGGGCGTGCAAAGGGAGCTGGCTAAGCCAGAGGTTTAAGGCAGCAAAAAGCCTTGTTTCAGCTTGGCTTAATTGCATTTTAGTTGCCAAGCTGCCGTTGGTGGTGCTGCTGCTGCACACACCAACGCCCACACAACAACGGCAACAAGAACTTCCACACACTTAAGCACACACCCGAAGCCGGCACACCCACCCCCACACACCCACCCAGACAGTCGTCCACAACAGCAGTAAGCCTGAACGCGCGCTGTTGATTTTTCGCCTCGGCTTTGGCTCCAGCATTTCCCACTCCCACTCCCTTTCCCGTCACCATTCCGCTGACATTTTCACATTTTCAGTTATTTTCCGATTTCCCAGCCGGGCTTCCGTCGCAGCAGCAACATGTTTGCCAGCTAAATGTGTTACTGTGTTTGCCTCAAATCAGCTTCCGTCATATGCCAAGCGGCAAAAATAAACATAGAGCGGGAGCCCCAAGAAGAAAAGGCATGGAAAAAATACTCGTACATGCAGCGGAAAAACCCGCAGCGGCAGTGGCAGTGGCAGGACTAAGGACTAGCGACCAAGGACCCTCGCTCGTCTGCTCGTTAAAGTTTGCGCCCTGCGTCCTGCATCCTGCGATAAAGTGCAAATTTTGTTAATTATTCGTGCGTTCGTGCGCTTCGTCCCCTCCGCTTTCAAATGTTTTCCCAGTGCTCGCTCTGGGGGGAAAACTTTTTCTGCCCCCCCTCCCCACACACACGTAATTGCCACAATTTCTGCTAGGTCCTAGATTTTTTCCCTACTTTCTATTCTATTCTGTTCTCTTTTTTTTTTGGGCCCAGCCTCAGCCGCGTTTAATGATAAAAAATCGGGCATCTTCTGTAATTAGACGCTATGTACACTTGCCACTCCGTTTTGTCCTATTTGAGCAAGGACTTGCATATGTTAACGGCGGCGACACCTGCTGACCAAGGTAAACTCGTGATATTTGCACGGGATTTGCAGGGATTTTCGGTCGAGGGGGAAGGAGCGGACTTGAGCTCGCTGAGACCCAAAGTCCGTTGAGATTTTGCCGCTTGGCACCCATTCATGGCCAACAATTGCACTCGGCTGGCTCATAAAATATGCAGCCAAGTGCGGAAAATATTAACTCAAGGGGCACCTGGTGGCTGTCAAACAAAACCGCACACACAGCGTGGGTTCCTGAGGTGGCCAGCCCGGCGTATACGTAATATGCACATGTTAGCTTTTCACAAAGTCCAGCGCTGTGGCAAACGACTTTTCATAGCTGCTGCTGCTTCTGATTTCCACCTTTAATTTGACAGTGTTCGAGATCAAGCCTGAATTATATCTTAATTAAGCATATAAATCATTGGCGAGTTTTGTATCTCCCTAATTTTCCTAATCGAATGCCATTGGAGATTGAAAGCATCACTGAGTCCCCACTTGAGATAGAACTAATTCTCGCCAGTGAACCAGTTTGCATGTGCATGTAAGCGAGTCCTTGGCCTCAAGAGTCCTGTTTAAATTGCATTTCTCGGTGGCTTATGTTACACACTCGACAGACAGATATTCCATTTTTGACTCCAAGTCGTCGTTGCGTTCGTCAAGTCCTTCAGCTTAGAAGCTTTTCCGCGTCGAGTGTGTGTGTGCTCAGTATTTATGAAAGGAAAATTGCTGTGGCATTTTGAAGCAGAATATTTGCATTTCCTTCGAATAGGGACGAACTTGTGATCTCATTAGCAGATAATTTGCTATGCGTTTGAAGGTATTTCCCACACCTGCGACCTGCGACCTGCAAACTGCAGCTTACCAGCACTCCATTATTCCAATCAAAAAATTTGTTTAGCTGGGAATTTTCTGGGGAGCCCCAAGAGCAACTATGAAATGGAACTAAAAATGTGTGCAAAATAAAGTGAAAAAGCCAAAGCTCGGGAGCTCAGCAAAAAAGCGGGGGGAAAAATGCTGGAAGGAGCCCAGCAAACTCTGCGGAGCTGGCAATAATAGAGTGAGCTTACTGCTCGCTGCTCAAGTGCAATGGCAATTGTTGTTGGTTTAACTGGGAGCGTGTACACAGTGCTGCGGATAAGTATCCTGCCAAGGGCCGGCTGTGGTGCACTCAGTTCCGTAAGCAACAGTAAGCGAACTGTGGAGTAATCCACGCTCGCTCATTTTCACAATTAGGGGATCGGGGACGCAGCGGACGATGCTTTAAGCACAAATTTTCAGCTGTCCAAGTCCGATGGGCCTTTGTTTTCCCTCTGACGGCAGAGAAGAATTTTCCCAGAAAAATATTCAACGCTTTTTGTGTGTGTGTGCTTTTTTGTTTCTTGTTATATATTTTTTGTATAATTTTTTGCTGTTGTGTTTTCTTCGTTTTGGACTGCTCTTGACGTCGTCGTCGTCATCGTCGTCATGGTCGTCCTTGTTGAGTGCAAGTCCTCAACGGAGTCGCCATCTCCATGGCATGCTTGGAATTTGCTTTGCTTTATGCTCTCCCTCCCTTTTCGGGGATGGGTTTTTTTTTCGGGCGGTGTAAGTGCACCTTATTTCTTCCATTTTTGCATTATAAAAGGTAGGAATTAATGCACAGTCCACAGGGTGGAGGGTCCAGAGGAGTGCGGTTCCCGTCCTCAAGTTTGCTGAAAGTGTTGGGAACTGTTTCGTGGTTTCTTCTTGTTTTATGATTAAAGTTTGTAGTGGGCGACGGACGGGGCTGAAGTGGGCGAGGGCGAGCCGTCAAAAGGACGAAGCAGGAAGAAGACCTTAAATATGAATAATATAAATTATAAGATGAATTTTTAGCAAGTCGTGCCTGGCGTGCCAAGAAATATCCTTCTTATCTTGTCTACTAAACTTTGTTCTTCTTCCTGAGATATTCATTTCACGTAAAGCCACTTGCCATTTATTTTTCGCACATATTTTCTTGGGTGATTTTCAAGTAATTTTCCAGCTTTGTTTTACAGTCTAATTTGTGCCGTTTATCGCACTTACATATATATGTATATATACAAATCCCAATTTATATCCTCAACGAAAACAAGAAACATCCAGGCTCCGGCATCAACATATTGCTTATCTATTAAAGCAATCCCAAATCGCTCAACTTTGCATAATGCAATTCGCCCAAAAACTAGATAAACACAAGCATATATATAATATATATGTATATTTTGTGCTTTCTGTCTTCAGTTATCCTTAAGGCCTTTCCCTGACTTTCCGCTTTGCGAATCCTGCTGCCTCCACTGTAGCTGCCGGCTTTTCAAAGTTTTCCCAGCCATTGCATGTCATTTGCATAGTTTTCATTGCCCAAAGTCCTCGTCCTCGTCCTCGTCCTGGTCCTCATCCTCGTCCTGCCACTGCCATTGCAGTTGCTGTAACGAGCTGTCAACAATCTTTTAGTTTGGGCCATCGGCAATGTATTTGCCAGTTTTTCAATTGAATTGTCGAACGAGTCTCGTTGATATCACAGGCTTTCCACTTGGCTTCCTTCCTGGCCTCCCCTGCCACTGCTTATCCCCCGGTTTCGTCCTGGCAAACATGCAAAATATTAACTTAATTTATGAGACGGCCCGCCCGGCCGGCCTGTGTTAATGTTGCAAATCGGCCGACAAATTGCTCGCCATTGGCCGGTTGATTTATGGCAACTGGGTCGCTGAGCAGGCTCGCACTCCGCTCGATTTGGGTGAATGCAACTAAATGTGCAACCTACTTTCCAATTATCCTGCTGCAGTGGCTCCCGCTTCAAGGACCGACCGCAGCAACAACAACGACGACGGCCACTGTGTGAGCCCGGTTAACAAAGCCTGGCTGAGTGCATTTTAGCTGAATTACGGCTCTTTCTTGAGAGCGCACAAAAAGACAGGTGGGCCAGTGAGTCGGGGGATGCACTCACCTGCATGTGCGGTGAAGGATGCAGGACGTGAAGTGGGTGAAGGCCTCGGCGCACGCCCCAAAGGCGAGTAAATGGCCTTTTGTGCCCATTGTCTGAGGCTCCTGGCCCGGCTGCTCCTGCTCCTGCTTCTGCTTCTGCCATTATATCCCGAAATAGGGCCACTCAATGCCAGCATAAGATCTGCCCAAGCAGCCCCCGAGTTTCATTTGCAACACCTGCAAATGCAATTTTCATAATTCACTCCAATTTACTAGACTTCTCTGCTAATTAGTCGCTGGCGGGGAGCGAGTGCTATGCAAAAACTTGGGCTAATTGCTAAATAAGCAGGGCCTCATTAAATTAGAGAGTATTGCTTGGGAAAATCGCCTCGAGGCGGAAATCTGGGCAGGCAACATCCGTTTCCGTTTCCGCTCTGGCAGTAGCTGCTCCTCGGTGGCATTCCTGTGAAATATTAACCCACTAATGCCGAGTGCCCCGCTCTATGCCATGATTCACGCGGTGTCACGTTAACCCATTAAGCACAGCGCCATAGATACAGTTGTTCATTGTTGCCGGTGTCCTTGTTTTGCGGTCTAAATGCACAAAAAGCTTAGCATAAATGAGCAGCGCTCCCTTCCGCTGTGCAGCTGCTCCTCCTGTTCCTCCTCCTCCTGCCTCTGCCCCTGTTGTTATCCTTGTTGTTGCTGTTGTTTTTGTTGGTCCGTGTCCGGTAACAAAGCTCATTAGCAAAGGCAGCCAAACTGGCGAAAATGTTAGCGAGTGCAGCAGCGTTATTCAGCGGAAACTGTGGCCGCCATTCACCAGAGGAGCCGCTCCCGAGATCCCACCGAATAAAAAGCAAAGCATTTTGCAAATATTAAATCAGTCGAGAGAGAAACAGAGACCTGCGGGATTTCTGCAAGCACTAATTAACTTGGTGATTTAGGGGAATGACTGTAAATAAATAAGAGTTGTGGGGAGTTTTTAGTCTGTTTTCCATTTTATAACTTTAGATTGAGGGGAGACGCTTAAGTAAAGTAATTTGAGATTTTACAATTAAATGAATTAGACTTAAATACCAAAAACATTACTTTGTTATAACATATGGCCAAGCTTAACCAATTACTTCTTTTTATTGTTACATTTCATTTGATAATTGCTTCAATTTGGTTTCCTTTTAAAGTCCATCTTTGTACGAATTCAGCAGATTTTCAGCACTCTCAAAGTAAAATCCTTTTTTCTGTAACATATAAATGCCATTTGCCTTCGTTTGATTGACAAACGTTGAAAGGTTTTCTCGCATTCCTTGCATAATCTTTACTTTTAAAGTTCCGCCTCCGCCGCCTGCCTTCAGCTTCCATCGAAATTTCTCTTGATTTCCTTTTAATTCTTTGGGCAAATAATAACAAAACGAATCCCAAGATAAAGTTCAGATACTCCTCCTGCTGCCCCCTGTTAGGCCGGGGTAACTTTTCCGGATTGGTGCTGTTTGTCTTTGGGCGTATTCCGGGACTGACTCCGGGTACCTGCTCGCCGAACTGGAGCAGATCTGTGGCAAAAGTTGCCGTGCCGGGGAGCAAAAGTGTCTTAACAATTGCTCGGGCATCTATAAACATAATTAAAGAAACTCTGGCAAATTAATTCAAGTTGAGAATTTAACAATTTATCCAAGGAGATACGAAGAGAGAGAGAGTTGGGGGTGGTGGCAAAGTTTTTCTGTCCTGCCAAACAATAAACAATCAAGTTGAATTCAATGGCGACTGGCAGCAACTTTTTAATCAACTTGAAGATGCAAATTCTGGATAGTTGCTCAGCTCAGCTCAGCTCAGCTCAGTCTATGTGGCCGTCTAATTGGCCGGCGTTAATAATGTGTGCTTGTTACTCTGTTACCGACTCTTAAATTGCCGAGCAGCTGACGCCAGTGATTCAATTTGTCAGCTGCTTGTCGGACGGATGTCCTCCGGGGGGGGCCAAGGATGTCCTCGAATGATGTGACTTTTAGTGCCTGGGCTTAATTAAAAACCCTGTTGGAGTAATCGCCGGCGTCTTGTCTGCATCTTCATCGCCGGCGCTCCGGAGTAGTTACAAAGTTCGATCTTTGCCGTCTGTCTGCTCTGCGGTCGTTTGCCCCAAAGTGCAAAGCGTTGTCCCGAGCCGGGAAAAATCCAGCAAAGGACGCGACACATGGCTTCGCTCCACGCTCGCTCCACCCCTTTCTCCGCCAGACGCGTCCCACCTCCTAATTGAGTTGTACAAGGCTACTACTAATTGCATTCGATGCCTGCCGCTCGGCGTTGATATAATTAAATTTTATTGGCAGCAGCCAGAGTCGGAGCCGTGGCTTAAGGTGTTTTCCGGTCAGATTTATCGCCGTGCAATTTAATTAAAATTTAATCGCGGTGGCGTAGCAGAGCCGCCCCCGCCTTACCTGTCAAGTTCAAGTTATGGGCATTGAGATTATTTAGTTTGAACTCAACTCTAACGGGAGGCACAAAATATACTTCATGGTTTTGAGTTGGGAACGGGACACGCACAAACACCACACACACACTTTTACACGACCCAAAAAAGTCACATACTAAGACGAAAAACACACCAAAGGAGCACACACCCCGACTGCAGCATCCCAATGAATGATTCGGCGGATGCGGATACGGAGGACCTGTGCGCCTTCTGCCTGGACCGCATTCGGGACCCAGAGAAGCTGCGCTGCAACCACGCCTTCTGCAAGGCCTGCCTGGGGATCTACCTGGAGGCACGCACCTGGGTGGCTGAGCGTTGTCCCATCTGCCGGCGCAGCCTGGTTCAGCTGGGGGTCAAGCAGCAGGGCAGCGAAGAAAGTGACCTTCGGGTTCTTGGGGAATGCAGCAAAGTAAGAAGGTTTCTGCTCATGCTTACATCATGATCCTGTGATCTCCCTCAAAGGGCTGGCGCCTCTTTGGCTTCATGGCGTTGGCAATGATGCTGCTGAGTCTGGGGCCCTTTTACCTGCTGCTGATCTACTGGTGAAGTTCCTTGCCACGGCGCAAAGTGAAAAATAAGATGTGCATTTGTACTTAGATAGACTCACAAGACAGAGAGATATGTATGCAAACTTGCCAGTGGATTTTAATTAAACCCCCAAAGCCATAAAATGCCAAGTGGAATTCGCTTTGTTCTGCTTTTGTCCCTGCTCCTGGGTCCTTTGTCCACCTTAATGAGTTTTCAGCCACCGAGATAGATAAGGGTGTTCTTAGTGTTCTTAGTATTCCTGGTGTTCTTAGGCTGCCGCGCAGAAACTCAACTTGCGGGCAGGCGGCACTGAGTACCACATTGCACATACGCCCCGTGGTCCCCGGCTTACCCATTGTAGTGCCGCGTTTTAATTCAATTTTATGCGCCAATAAACTGCTCTTGGGTGCCAGCATAAAAAGCGCACTGCCACATGCATGCCTGCACGCTGCAGTGGAAGCAAATAAATCTAAGCTGAGTCAGGCCATCGGCAACTATGTATGCAACATATATCCCAAAATATATCCCAATAACCAAGCACGGCTGCTGGCCCTTATTTATGTTTGTTTGGCGGCTGTAAATCAAAATGTTTTTGGCCACAAAAAACGCCTATAATTTACAAATATTTTGCCACTTAAAAATGACCAACAAGTAAATATTGGAAAATGCTGAATATTAAATGCTGATTGGCAAACAGAGATGGATCAGGGCCATACCCTATGGGGATTAGGGCTAACTAACATGTTATGTTAATTTCGCATTTTATTCATAGTTTAAAATACAGTTTTTTTGTTTTTATAATAAATGGGATTACACGGGACTAAAGTCTACTAAATGATCTCCTAACAGCAGTAAATATTATTTTTAGGGGGATTTTCCCTTGGATTCGCGGTATCCTTCTGTCGAGGGTACAATTGTGTTTTAGTGAAGCCATTGATACGCGCATTGCATTTCGGCCTTGTTTGCGGCAGAGTCTGTTCTTTTTGGCCATAATAGCTCACACATACGACTGCAGCAGCCGGAAAAACAAATATGGCGGGGCGTTTGCTCGACCATGTTGAGTTTTTCAGTTATTTGCGCCGCGAAAACGCTCCGGAATTTCGGCCCAGGCCTGCCCACCTGAGCATGTGGCAAAATATTCCGCCGTAAACTAATATGCCGCCGCTGCCCGAGATATGGAGGATAACCACGGAGCAATGGCATTCCAGGTTTCGCGGTGGAATTGGAATCTACATGGGAGGGAGGAGCGGGGGCCTAATCCTCGCCCGGCTTTGGGCATCAGCCATGGTCGAGTTCCATTTGCCGCTCGCTGTCACATCCGTTCGCACAGGATATGAAATGGCTGCCGCTGCTGCTCATAGTGCTTCCCGGTCTTTGGTTATATTCTTGTTTTTGCCCCGCTATTTGCCCGATTTGTGGGCCAATCCACACTCGATTTTTGTCGATTTTTGTCGATTTTTTCCGCTTTTTGCCCGGCACTCACTCGGCTGGCAGTGTTG
>VNJV01002571.1:0-28150 GCA_008042635.1 Drosophila nikananu
AATGAATACTGTAAGTGCTTAAAGGTGTCTTTGGGCACTAGACCGCTTTAAAAGATTGATTGAAAAGAACATCTTAATTTATTTACTTAGCCTACCAAGTGTTCCATCATATCTTGTTCTGTGATTTTACAGATAATCAATTGGATATTAATCGTTCTCTCTTGCTTCTCGTAGCTTTTTCTCTCCCTAGTCTCTAGTGACAGTGGAGTTGGCTTTCCAGCTCTTGATCATAATTGCTGTGCGCTTGTCATTGTTGGTTGTTGCATTGCCAACCTTAAAGTGCAGTCCGAGTATTCTGCTCGGCGCCTGTGTGTGTGAGTGCGTGTTAAATACATGTAATTAGCCATGTTTGTGCCATTTAATCCACTCGATTGGTGGAGTTCTCGATCCCCCTGCGAACTCTCCCCACTGCTTTTTATCGCTGACTCGCCCGGCGACGCTTTTCTAAGAATTCTTTTACGTTTTGTTTTGGCGCACGCATTAGGCGCCACACAGCAGCAGCACGTTTAACCCGCAGGACATGGGCAGCAAAGGGTTAAGCGGAGGGCTATGGCCGGGTAAGGGGGTTTGGGCTGGGGCAGTGGCAATCTCGGGGAGCTGCGGCGCACATACTCCACATATTTATGGCTATTTAAGCGAACCGAACGAATCGTGGATGCCGATGACGATGACGAACTTGCTGACGCTGCTTCCAGTTGCTGTGTTGCAGGCTTTCCTGCAAGCTGCACGTTGTGGCTCTCGGCTACAGATGAGGTCAAAAAAGTAGTAAGAAAATTGGAAAGAAGTAAAATAACCTAATATTGAGTATTAAAAGAAATTCTATTTTAATTATACATCTCTTCAAGTAATCAAGGCTCCTGCTAGCTACAAAGGCCACGAATACAAAAAAACTTTCTGAAATTATGCTTCCTTAGACCTTAATTTTTCACTAAGACCTGTACTATTTTAACGACAACTGTCTGATGCTTACAATTCTTCTACTGCTGCTGCTGCTGCGGTACCGGCAGTCATTGGCATTGATTGGCAGTTGAACACGCAACAATTGTTGCATGTACAGGCGTCGGCAATGACGGTGAGACGACAACAAAACCACAACAATACTGGGGCACACAAGAGCCTGCCTGTGCCTAACCATCACAACAAAGTCGAGGACTGCGGCTTCTCGCAGTTTACTTTGTCACATGTTTAACCATTACATTGTAAGCAGCTTTAATTGGCTTGCTATCGAGTTCTCGTCAAAATTTGTCAAGTTCTATTGCGAAGCTGAGGTTCTATTTACTTATTTATTTGAATTTGTAAGAAGACATGCTTTAAATGTAGGATTCTTAAGCTTATTTGGGGAAAATTGTCATAAATGATTTAGGTAGTATGATTTAAGTATGATTTAAGAATATGTTTTATACAAAAATCAACAAAAATACTTCTAAGGAGGTAGTAAAGTTATATATTTTTTAAGTAAGAAACCTATACTGGTATTTTATTTTATAAAAAGTATTTACCAAGCAAGGGTTAATCGAAACACTCTCTTTAAAAAGTATGACTCCGACCACCCACCACCTGCACCCATTTGCAGCTCTTGGTTGGTGGTGTCTCCGTGTTGACAGCTCAATTACTCACATGACAAAGCCTGCGTGCCCCTGTGCAATTATCGCGGCAATTATTTGCAATTAGAATTGAGTTAATTTACTCAAAGAAGGGATTTTACCTGTGCCAGTACATTTTTTTCCTTTGACGTTTGCACTTTGGCACGTGCAAGGGAAAAATAAAAATGTGTGTGGCTCCGCAAATGTGTTTATGCAATTTGGGTTTATACTTTTTTATTGTTTCAGCCCGGTCTACATAATTATAGCTTATATGTGGAAGGTTTTTTCTTTTTTTTTTGTTAGTTTTTAGTTTTTGCTTGAGTTTTTTTAAGGGGCGCCCGCGCTACATGACTATTTTTGACGATTTTTACGACGACTGTGTAATGTTACCCATGTTGGCAATAAATTCGCTTTTAGTAGTGTTAAACACGCAATAAAAACACAATGGGAGGAGCGTTTGTACATAAACATGGGCGCATTGTAAGCATATTTACAGTTGAGGTTGAAATATTAGAGATGAACCCGAGACATTAAAGTTATTGAACTGAAACGAAGATTTATTTCCATTTACTTTGATTCTTGGATATTTTTGGGTAATATCTGACCATTTTGGATTTTAATAATATTTTGTAATTAATTATTATATTTCCTATTTCATTTATTTAATATATTTTTATTGTGAATCTCTGTATACTCAGAGAAGTATTACAAGTTCAACTAATACTGTGCCTTTACTCCTCGATTTCCTGGTCGATTTCGCAAAATTGCACTTGCAATTTCCAGCACGCCCCAGCAGCTGTTTTGCTGCTTCCACCCCCTTCTTGAAATGCTTGGCATTTACGCAGGGAAATTCGATTTGTTTTCGGCTCCGTTGCATTCTGAATTCGATTCCTCCTCGCTTGTCCCACGCACGAAAAATATCGTTGACGCTGCGCCTCTCCTCCTGAAAAGTCGAACCTCGGCTGCCGCCCTCCTCCCAATTTCCCTCGTTCACTTGTTGTGGTTGCAGTGGTGGGGTGTTTACAGTTTGATTGTGATTGTGGTGGGTTGACGCCACACCACTACCAACAAATTGGGTGAACTCAAAGAAATTATTGAGACTTTCTTAAAAAAAATGTAAATGTAATTTCTGCCAACGAAAACACATTGAGAATTATAGCATTGTAGAGATATAGTAAATGTTTTGGGAATGGCACCTTAGAATTCTCTATGATGAAGTTTGCAACAAACTGCTTTTAAATTAAATTAAGATTAACATTTGATCAATTATTTAAACTAATCCTACTGAGGTTTGGAGATTGAAAATTGGGAAAAGTCTGCTGCTTGTTTTCATGCTTCATGTTAATAGACCTGTTTACTGTAGGTTAAACTGACAAGGACCTCTAGTTAGTAAAAATTGAAAGCTATTAATATTGTATATTAAGAGGAACCATTTAGTTTTTCTTTCTGTGTAACTGCAGCACACAAACACGTTTGCGTTCACGTGCAGGCGCCCCCAACTGCAGATAGGGCATTTGATTTGTTTAAAACAAACTTTTGCTGCCTGCCTTGCCTGGTGGTGGTGGCGGTGTGCACTTGGCTGCCTGCACAATGCACTCAATCACAAAATAAAAACCAAGAAAACGTCACTCAACGGTGGCGAGGAATCAGGGCTGAGGCTGAGAACTCAAATCTTTGGATCTGTGAAAAACCAAACTATAAATAGACATCTTTAAATCATTAATTTAAGCTACTATAATTTGGGAAAATCGGGCTTGAACCTGAAATAATTTAAAACTAAATAATAAAGTAGTTGAGATGAATTTAAAATAAGACCCCCATAATGACTCCATATCAAGTAAGTGGTTAAAAAGGAACTGCACCGCCACTGGCTGCGCCAGCCCTGGCAAACCCACTCAGTCACAGCGAATGCAGTTGGGGCTCCGTTCAGTTCGTCAGTCAGCCAGTTCGTCACTCACTCATTCAGCCAGGCATTCAGTCCGTCATTGGTAGGTGGACTCAGTTCAGTTGTTCAATTCGTTCCGCATTCGTTGTCGATCGCTCGCGTCGTGCAGTTGGTTTCGCGCTCGCTCCTCCTCAACGCGACCCTTTCTCGTTTTCTCTGGGGATTTTGCGTAATTTCCCGCAGAAATACTGCCAACTGCAGCCGCAATAAATTAAATTATTATTATTGAAGTGCACAACGCTAAATGAAAAGATAACAATTGAATTAAGAATCGGAAATGTAACTGCAGGAGCAAGCGACATATAAAGGGAATCAATCGATCGATCGACGATCGCCGTCGTGGAATAATATTTTGATGCTGATTTTGATCGCGAGTGTGCGTGCGCGTGTGTGTTTGTGTAATAAAAATAAATAAAATAATATCTGCAATCTCAACATGTGTACGTTTGTTTTGCCTTAGCTCCCTAGCCTGCTCTCGATTTTTGAGTTTTCCCTCAAATTGAAACTTTTGCCTCGTTCTTTATCTTTTCGCTGTGATGTGTGCATTGTTTGTTTATTTTTAAACATGGGTCCAAGTCGTCCCTACTATTTCTCTTTCATTTTCTGGTGCTCTTTCGTTTTGGGTTATTTTTCTCCCCTTGTTTTTTGCCCGCTTTCAATGGCAGCGGAAGTGCCAGTGGCAGCAGTGCTTCTGTGTGTACATGCGTCCAACATTTTCCCAAGTACCTACCTTTATTTTTACCTGGCTCCCATGATTTACGCGTTATTGTCACTGCCGCATTTATGATTGATTATCGATTGGAATTATATGATACGCATGCGCGAATGCGTGCCTGCCTTAAAAGTCCCTCAAAAAGTCTTCGGTCTGGGTCGTCCGTTCTTCTCCATCTGAGTTATGATCACTGGATGGGTTGATTGTCATCACACTGAAAACAAATTAATAACTGAAGTTGGTAAATGAGATCAAATATAATATTGAAGTCTCTCTCATAGTTTTATAAAAAATAATCTTCTAAATCATCGTTTAAAGTTAGGAAATGTAACTATCATAAATGTGTCAATAGTTTATACATTTATTTATCTGAAATTCAATTTAAATTCAAATGATTCAATTTATTTGTTCTAGTGCACTTTTCTTGGAATAAAAAAGGAAGGAATATGGTGGTTTTGGGTGGGGCAAGAAGGCAAAAGAAGAGAAGGGTCTTCGAGGAGGTGGATACGTGATCTGAGCTCGGGTAATACGTAATTGCGAATTACGATTATTGATCTTTAATTGATTGGGGGAATGTCCCCAAGCGGCGTTTAGAAACCAACTGACAATGGATCATAAAAGCATCGTAAATTGTTGAAATTATATTGATATCGTAAAAGTTAAACACTTCTGTTGTCAGACTCTTTGATGTTTTATTTGGATCAATTACAAACTATGTGTCTATTCAAGAAATATTTTTTATTATATTTAATTTTATATTTTTTTATTAAGACATTTTCCAAACAAATATAATCTAAGGCGTTCCCAACGGTGATATATATATTTTTGTTAAATTTTTATACACCCTAAGAATTACTGAATAAAAAGTGAGGAAAAACAAACTCAATGATCAAGTAGAACCCCTTGTTAGACCCACCTGCAATCAGCCGAATGTCAAAGCTTTGCTTAAACAAGCCTGAGGCATTATCGAAATTTGTATGCTTACCCCCACAATCAATCGAATTCCACAAGACAAGAATTCCAATCCAAGAAAGACCACAATTGCCACCTAAAAACAGTCACAACATTGGTCAGCTGGACAAATACACACATATACTCCCCTCCACCCAAAATATTCTCTATCAAACGTAACCCTCGCGATAAGTCTGCTTGGACAACCGGCCAAGTGTTATTCTTTTCGTATCTCAAATTATAAAATACATATAACATAAAAATTTTGGTTGTTCTTACTTATGCACATTTACTTTAAGGATTAACATGTAAAAGGATTATTTTAGAGATTAGAATGTGAGGGTTTCCATGTAAATAAGTTATAATATCTGGATTATGAAATGTTCTTTAATACAAAGGCAGAAAAAATAATAAATTTTTTAGGCATGGTATAGTATAAGAACTTGAAATAAAATGGGTTATTTACGGAGGCTGAAGTATATGCCTTAGAAAGGTATAATTTTCGGGAAATAGATCAAAAGTAATATAACTTAAATTTAGTTTCCTATTGACAATTTACCTGTATTTATCCCTTATCCGTTTTTACTTCAAAAATCCAAACAATGCTTAAAGATATAAGTTATAAATAGTTGATACAACCTTCTCACTATAGAAATTTGAATTTTTATTTAGTGTATCTTTTGGTATTACACCAAAGGCTATGCACATTTAGCGCCTCAGGCTCTGGGTGACTTTGAGCAATTAAAAAAAGTGGGTTTTCCAGCCTCCTTCTATCAGCGTCAAACAACAAATTGTCAATGTGCTGCTAGTAAAAACGAAAATCGAATTACAAAACAAAACTCGGGCAACGCCCCAAAGTATTAGGCTCGAGTTGATCGAAATTAATTCACGCAACGGCTAATTTGGCCAGAAAAATGCGCCACTTGGTCTGTCGGTCGTCTATCTGTCTGTCCATCGGCCTGCCGGAGAGGTGTTTTCTTGTTGTCCCAGAGCGCTGCTGCTGCACTTGTTGATTTATAGTCGGCATTTAATTGCTTTTGAAATTGGATTTACCTGCCTGCCGCCTGCCTGCTGCTGCCCCACCGAAAGTGGTGCGAAAAGGGGTGGTCGGCCAGTCCGTGGTGGTTCGCCTTGTGTGGTTTTCTTACAATTTTAGTGCTCCAGCTTGCACAAATTAATGGCTACTACAAATTTTCATTCAATTAGACTTTGTCACTTTTAAATTTAATTAAAAAAATATTTTTTCACACCTTGCGCCCAGAAATATGAGATTGCAGCGTGCGCCTCGTTGCTCAAACCACACAGGGGCGATGTTGTAGAGAAGTTCTTCAGAAAAGCTGTTAACATTGAAATGTCATAATTCAAATTGAATTGTAGTCTTTACCGTTAGACCCAGTGTGACATGTGTGTGTGTGTATCAAGGGTGGAAAAGCCCAGGGAGCTGTGGAAAAAGGGGCAGACCGACAGACCCACATCCACATTAGCGGTGCGCTGACAAGTTGTAAACCATTTGGTTATCATTTGCGCTAATTATGAGCTGCAGTTCTCCTCACTCGTTTCAATACAGTGAAGCTGCACTTGGGTGGAACAGGGAAATTTATGAATGAAATCAAACGAAATAAACATAAAATTATACCAGAGCTTCCAGGATTTTATTAAATACAGTCATTGTATTACTAAGCCAAAAGAGGAAATAGAAAAATTCTCTTAAATATTACAATTATTTGCAGTCCCACTAAAGGTTTTATCATGTTATTTGCTTTAATAATATCGAGTAGCTTTTACAAATTGATTTTAGAATATTTAAGGACAGTGGATTTTATTAAGTATTTTTAAATTCCATTAAAACATACCAGACATATCCCTTCTTACAATTATAATGAACAAAAAATCATTTAATTATAAAGTTGTTGTTAAAAATTATTTAAACCCCTTTTCTTAAGGCCCTTTTACCAAAAGTTGATGTTAATATCCATCAAATCATATAAATAACTTTTTCTCAGCAATTTGATGCTTTTAATTAAACCTGAAATTTTTGTTCATTCAAGATAATTTAAAGTAAAGAAAGCGGTTCTAGAAAATTAAATTTATAAGAATTCTAGTCATTTGTCAGGTAAATCATCGTTTCTTTTGAACCGTAAATAGTTTTCACTTCATAGAATTCGCAAACCTTCAAAAAAAGTCCCCCAGCAATAAAGTCTTCACAAATGGCGTCAGCCAGCGATAGGCGATCATCAACAATAACAGCTTTGAGAAGATAAAAATAATTTTCCAACGAAATCGAATTTTTATTAATCAGCCAACGAATTCAACTAACTGATATAATAATAACATTTCGCATTGAGAAAATGTTTCAGGCAATTTGTATGCAAATGAAAGTGGGAGGAGTCCGTTCATGACAAGAACCTCCCAACGGCTTCATTCACAAGACAAAATCATGATGCATTTGTAAGCCGCTCCGATAAATAGTACCTCCTCTCCAGCCAGTTCTAGGCACTTGGCCAAGACTAAACACTCGAAGAAAAATAGCAATAAATTAATTGGCGAACTTTAAATGTAGGGACTCGACTTGATTAAGACTTTTCCGAAGCGATTTCCCTCAGTGCCTTGGCCATTTAGCATGCGTAGTGTTGTGGGCGTTGCTAAAGCCACTCTAAGCTCAATGATTAATGTATGCCATTCCGTTTGTGTTTATTTATTATTTATATGAGATTTTTACTTACTCTTTTTTACAGACTATCCGCCCGCTGATAGTTATACCGGTTATCGGGTAACTCCACCCCAAATCAACGGCAGCAACACCAACAACATTAACAATATCAACAACAACAACAGCAGCCATCACATCAACATTAACAACAACAACAACAACATCTGCAGCAGCAGCAGTAGCAGCAACAACAGTTTGACAGCAATCAACAGCGGCAGCAGAATGGACACCGACGATGTGGAATCGAATACCAGCAGCGCCATGTCCACACTGGGCTCCCTCTTCTCATTCACATCGCCGGCGGTGAAGAAGCTGCTGGGCTGGAAGCAGGGCGACGAGGAGGAGAAATGGGCAGAGAAGGCCGTCGACAGTTTAGTGAAGAAGCTGAAAAAGCGCAAGGGAGCCATCGAGGAGCTAGAGCGGGCGCTGTCATGTCCCGGACAGCCATCGAAATGTGTCACTATTCCGCGCTCACTGGACGGACGATTACAGGTAGATTTATTATTTAAGGAGTCACTGTAGTCCTTGGGAACTAATTTAAATCATTAAACTAGGTCTCTCATCGCAAAGGATTACCACATGTCATCTATTGCCGCGTTTGGCGCTGGCCAGACCTGCAGTCGCATCACGAACTGAAACCCTTGGAGCTCTGCCAGTATCCCTTCAGCGCCAAGCAGAAGGAGGTGTGCATCAATCCGTATCACTACAAGCGAGTGGAGAGTCCGGTTCTACCGCCAGTACTTGTGCCACGCCACTCGGAATTCGCACCTGGACACTCGATGCTGCAGTTTTCCCACGCTCCGGAGCCGAGTATGCCCCACAATGTGAGCTACTCAAACAGTGGCTTCAACTCGCACAGCTTAAGCACCAGCAACACATCGGTGGGCAGCCCCAGTTCCGTAAACTCCAATCCCAACTCGCCGTTCGACAGTTTGGCAGGAACGCCGCCGCCCGCCTACAGTCCGTCGGAGGACGGAAACTCTAACAATCCGAACGATGGGGGACAGTTGCTGGATGCTCCGATGGGTGATGTGGCCCAGGTTAGCTACGCGGAGCCCGCCTTCTGGGCCTCGATTGCTTACTACGAGCTAAACTGCCGGGTGGGTGAGGTGTTCCACTGCAACAACAACTCCGTGATTGTGGATGGGTTCACGAATCCGTCGAATAACTCGGATCGCTGCTGTCTCGGTCAGTTGAGCAATGTGAACAGGAACAGCACCATCGAGAACACACGTCGGCATATAGGTGAGTAATTAGTATTATTAAGTGGGTATTAGTATTTCTTGGGGTTCAAGTTCATAAACTAAGTGCAAGATAAAATTTTGCCAAAGAACTATCATTCTTACTTTGCGAAACCTGAACAAACCATATTTGTATTTATATTTACCTTTCCTTCATTGCATCATGTTGTGCCAAATTTAACTATTAATTCTATTTTGCGATAAGCAGCAAGTGCTCAAGAAGGCAATAACTCTTATAGATTGTAATTTGAATGGTCTTAAATTAGAATACGAACAGTAAGGTCTTATCGCTATGGGAATTTAGAGCTTGTAGATAGAAGAGAGTAAGTAGGTCATGATTTGAGGAAGAATTTTGTCACTGCAGGCATTTGGTTTATCACAGAAGCTATTCTAACATCTTTTATTTCGTTTTCCCCACAGGCAAAGGCGTTCATCTCTACTATGTCACTGGCGAAGTCTACGCCGAATGCCTATCCGACTCTGCTATTTTCGTGCAGTCCCGGAACTGCAACTACCATCACGGATTCCACCCCAGCACCGTATGCAAGATCCCGCCGGGCTGCTCACTAAAGATCTTCAACAACCAGGAATTTGCTCAGCTGCTGTCACAGTCGGTGAACAGTGGATTCGAGGCCGTCTACGAGCTAACCAAGATGTGCACGATCCGGATGTCGTTCGTTAAGGGCTGGGGGGCGGAATACCATCGCCAGGATGTGACTTCGACGCCCTGCTGGATCGAGATCCATCTCCATGGGCCGCTACAGTGGCTTGACAAAGTGCTCACGCAAATGGGCTCACCGCATAATGCAATTAGTTCGGTATCCTAAGCTTAAGATAAGGACAGGTCCCCAATACGGAAGCAAAAAAAAAAAAAAAAACAAAATACAAAAACCAGTAGCTAAATGAGTATCTGTGAGTGAGGATGGAAGCCAAGTGTGTAAAAGACGTATAAAACACCGGACAAAAGAGCAAGGATGCAAAGTCTAGGATTAGTTATGACGAAGAAGAGTTCTGCAGATTTAAATAGATGTACGCAAGCAAGCTGCTACTCAAAACACCACCCGCCCTTTGCCCATATTTTATAGTTTATATATCGTATGATTTTCTATGCGAATGTCATTCCTAACGCTAAAATAAAGTTATGCAAAATACAACAACAGCAAGCTAAGAAACCAACTACAAAATGGTATAACTATTTACAAATGATCTACATGCTATTATAATAATAATGATCTATATGCCCATTGGCAAAATGTTGTTGTTCTGAGAAGTCTATTTCAAGTGCTAATTATGTGTCATGGCAAAACTGCTTTAGAAATAGATCAAAAAACGAAACACAAAATACACATTTTATTAATCCTACCTACTTAAAATACCTAAGCAACCAGAAATTTAAATGCAATACGTTTCTTAAAATGATTATTATGTTTTTCTCATTTTCTCTCCGTTTGCCTTTGATCAACGAATTCAATATTCAAAAAGTTGATTTAAATCTATGTTTTAACTAATTTTAAGTTGAAAAAATAAAACTACAAAAAAAAAAACAGAAACTGAAAATGTAAAAGTGAAAAATGTATCGTTTAATTAAATAATTTACCCAAACCATGATCTTTTGTTAATTTAAGTAGGACCAGGAAAAAACTAAGCTCCTTTTTACATATATATAAAAATACATGTATAATTTTTTATAAACCACTATAATTTTCTTAGTCTTATAATTTTTCTAATTAATTTTTTGTTTAAAGTTAAACATTACGTGTGCCGAAACATCAATAGTTGATAATCAAAAAGAAACTACAACAAAGGAATAATTTGGAATAAAACGTTTTTGACTTATGAGTTTTCTTTATTTGTGTTTGATCGCATATATACAAATTTAAATAAAATATAGAAAAACCTTTAAATATGGAAATGTAAATTTAGCTGTATATTAGAGGCTTGGGCAAGAGACATGGCCTTAAATAATGTATGTAATAACTGTGCCTCTTCAATATTTTACGTGCGCCCTTAGTGCTTTTGTATGATCAACCATCAAGGGTTAAGGACCTTAAAATTATAAAAATACTCAGCCTAACGAAAGAAAAAGTTGAAACTATAATGTTTGCCTTAAAGTTTACAAAGTTTGAGCAACAGTCCACTCACAATATGCTAAATATTGCCTTAAACAACACGCCTTGCATGCCATTTAATGTTTAACGTAATCTTGTAATAATAAACAATACATAAATAAAGAACAACAACTTTAGGGGTTATGGATTTCTGGCATTGGTTTAGTGTTCTCATCATCAGTGCCACTTATTTCGAAAATATCGTGAACTTCATCGTCCCATATATATAAATCGAATATAGGGATATATATTGAAAATATCGGAAACTTGGATATATTTCGAAATATAACTATTAATATATTTAGTTTTCTGATTAAATTCGTGCCATTCAATACTGTAAGTGGAACTTATTTTAACTTTCCTATTATTTTATTGGTTTTAAAATTGTTTTACAAAAAAAAAGTAAATTTTTAAAACAGGTTTGAATTACTTTCGCCTTTTGTAAAATAACCTCTTTTGTATTATTCGGTAAAGGTTACTCGTTAATTTTAAGATTTGTAGAAAGTAAAATCGAAATTAATTGAATTAAATTTTCCGAATTTAAAAGTGACGCTTTTAAATCAATAAGTTGCAGCTCCGTTTCTCTTACATCGTGTACAATTTTTGTTTTCTTACACCCTTTTTAAGGCTTCTTAAAGTATTTGAAGACAACATCAAAAATTAAAATATTTATACCACTGTGCCAATTCTATTTATTATAAAAAAACGGTCCTATCAATTTGCGCAACTGTTCGATAGTGTAGACGAGTTGGCACTCCCACTTATCGGTGAACCTTCCCAAATCAAGTTGGCAGCCATCTGTTGTTTTTTCCGCATCAACATGAGCGCTGTGAACGATCCCCTGGAATTATTAACGAATAAGGGCAACCGCACGCCCACTTTCCTTGGCCCGATATGGAATCCGATGGCCTGTGGACTTGCCGGAGTCGGTGTGGCTATTTTCGTGAATTGGGGCTTCCGTAGACCCGTGTTTTCCGGTGAGTTTTCGCTGCGTTCCATGTGACGTAACATTGTTTTTGTCTAAATTAACTAATAGAAAACGGACAGTATTAATTGAATAATCTCCGCTTTGCAGGCATCCAGAAGCACATTGCCTTCGGCGCCATCGGATTCGCTGCCGGAACCTATTTCGACCAGAAGAGGAGCGAGTATCTGGCCAAAAGAGACGCCGTCCTCAGACACTACATCGAGCTGCATCCCGACGATTTCCCCGTGACAGGTGAGTAGTACCGCCGGGAGTGGGTCTGTCCTAGGGCTCTTATGTATTTAATATTTATATTCCCAGAACGCAAGAAGTACGGCGATGTCCTGGAGAGCTGGGTGCCAGTTCGTTAAATGGCTCATAAATTTGTTGTGAAAGCGACCGATGGAAGTAGTTAATAAAACAGCTTTAATTGTACTATAGTTTGGATTTCGAACCCAGATTCGAGTTCTACGGGGACTTCTCAACGGAAACACGGTATTTCTTTCTTTTATTTCGTTTTTAGCTCTTGAGAATTTTCAGATTTAAGGTTTGCAAGCAGGATAAACAACTTAGTGAAGTTACAATATGCAGTAAACATTGTCTTACCGAGAGGAGTGCTCTGGGGCAGATAGAATGTCAGGAGCTTACTTGGTGAATAATACGTCTTCATTACTTTATTTTCAAAGGCGTAAATCTTAAAAAACAACTTACTGTCTACAACAAAGATTAAAGAAAAGGTTATTAATTTCAACTATTAACTATTAATAAAAAAAAAGGGGTTAACCGAGGTTTTTCGATCTTTTTCTCTGGAAGTCTGCCGGTTGTAAATATCTAATAATTTATTAGAATATATCAACCCTTTCACAATAAGAAATAAGAGAGCTCTAAACATATGCATACACACAATATAGTAACTATATACATTATTAAAAATTTAAATTATTTTAAAATAATATGCCACAAATGAATAATATTTAGTATTGGAATATTTTTCAGTCACTTTTCCCCCATCAAAACAGTGCTGCCAGAGTTTTCGTTCACAAGCAACTAGCGTTGCCAGACTGCGTTTAAGTGTGCCCGGAAAAGCTAGGGGGCACCTGGTGATTTTTCTAGTTGGAAATTGCGCAAATTGGAAGGAAATGAGAAAAGTGAATTTGTTAAATTGGAATTAACCTCTTAGAGTTGATACACTTTTCAATGCCCAACCTGCGGGAGGAGGTGTTCCGGCATCTTCCCTCTACCCGTTGGTTTAAAAATTATTTCACCTTAAGCTTTTAAAAACCGCCAGATCTAGCGAAAAAACTGCTAAATTGACAACGCTGACGGCGACGTTGGCAGAGAAAATCCAAAAGCTTATTCGGTAGGATGTGGCTGCGCAAAAACTCTTTAATTAAAAACTAACAGTCCAACACAGGAAACTGAACAAAACGCGCTAAAAAATCGTTAAAACGTGACTGAAAAAAAAACTAACCAAGTGAATAACTATACCATATAACTAAAACAAATCAAATAATTTGCAACAAATATTTTTTGTGAATTTTAACGCCGTGTTCTTTTGCTTTCGTTCAAGTGTGTGTTCATCGTTTTACCGTTACAATTTACAAAACCCGAAAAAATAAAGTAAAACTAGTGATAATACAAATAAATGCCAATAATTATTAATGGTTAAACACAGCAAGCAAATTAGTGTTCATTAATTGCAAATAAGAAAAAGAAACAACCACAAAATTGTTTGCTCCGCTTCTCAAGCTCTTTCGCTGAGCAGAAAACAACAACAACAGAAACAAACAAAAAAACAGCAAAGACCAAAACAGCCGTCGGCTTTTTCCAACTGGGAATTTTCTTATCAGCATCCACAGAAGCAGAAGCAACGATTATGGCAAAGGTAAGAAAAGCTGAGGGCTCTTAATTTTATTAGAAAATTATTTATTTATGAACAGATGCTCCCTCTTTTCTCCTTCTATTTTTCCCCGACTTTGCTTTGGCAAATGTTTGTCAATTTGGTTTTTATTTTATTGCTTGTGTGTGTGGTTGTGCGGCGGGTGGGTTGATTTTCACTTGTTTGTATAAATTATGCATGTTTTTTGTGGATTTCGCATTGATTTTCATCCTCCGAAGAAGGAATCGATTCCCCACGACATTTTATGATGTGTAAAATTGAACGGGAATTGTACGGAACGAAACACAAAAATGTTGTGCACCCATAAAAATAAGGTTATACGGTAAAAAGGTGCACTCGAAGTTAAAGAAGAAAAGTATACGAGGAAGAGATTTGGGTAAGGCTGTCGTAAAGGGCATAAAATAAAAAGCAAAGGAGAAGATTGCAAAGTAACAATAAAAGCTAAACATACACACGTTTTTTTGTTTGTTATATTTACTTTTTTTATGTGTTTTCAAGCTCAATTAAGTCAGCAACAGATAAGGGTTTGATTTTTATTATTAGTTATTACTTATTAGGTGTACATTTTGCTTTAATTAGGAATTTAAAAACATGTTTTTACTTTCACCCATTTAGTTAATAATATTTTCAAGTATAAATTTGATATGCTTATGATTATATGATATGATTATGCTACTTTAAGTCATAAAAATCCCTTTTTCTTTATAAAAACTTAATTAACTTAAATGACCTAAAAATACCTATTAACAACATTTCGCGTGTTAAAAACTTGGCTCAATAGAAGCTTAAAATCCAAAGATAGCTTACTTTTCCCTTCAAACGCCTTCAAATCCTTTCCATCAGGCTAATGAGTGAATTTCTCAAGTACTTTTCTCCCCTGTCCGCCCGCAAATAAAGGAAAATCCCGCTTATTGGCCAATCTGCACGCTATTACGATGTACGGCCGTAAAAGCCAAGAAGCCCAGTCCGCCGCACTCCCAATCAACCGATTGAAGGTCCGGAAAAAGCCGAAGTAGAAGCCAAGAGCCATTTTTCACTGGCCAAGGGAAAAGTCTCTGTGGGAGAAATGAGCTACATTTTTCGTAAAGTTCCTTGGCTGGCGGCATTTCGTCGATATGTGTGGTGCAGCAGCTCCACCAAATTTGGTAATACATTTTTTATGGCCCACCACGTGTGTGATTCAAGAGTGGGTGCTTTTCCACGGGTGGTAATTCCTTACACGGAGTGGCTGGAAAGCCCCCCTTAACAGTCGCGTGTCTGTTTGCAAGAAGTATCTGTCGGTATCTCTCGTGACAGGTTTGTTTTGCTCTTGATAAATTACCTTGCCACTTGTCGCTCAGTCTGAAATTATTTCTCGCTATCTTCAAGTTTTCCACCCTCCCTATTTTCTCGATTTTCTGTAGGCTTCTGAAATTTTGTGATTTGCACGCCAAATGGCAACCAAAATGTCTCTCAAGTCAAGTTCAGACTTACACAGCAGCGGTGGAAAATGCTTTACAATTGAAATTCTTCGGAGGGACACTTGGGTTTCCAGAGAATATTATTATTATTATTCTGTACTGAGAGGCTGAGGGTCCTGGCTAACCCACGAGTAGAAGGCTCCCCAGAGCGCCGTAGTTTGTCCTTTGTCCTTGAGTGGCCTTCGAAAGCGGAATAAATATGTTTAGAGGGGATGCCAGGAGCAAGTTTGATGGAGACGGCGGCTATCCTAAAAAAACTACAAAATACTTTAAAAAAAATTATGTAGAAAAGAAAATATAAATTGGTTTTATTAAAAAAATACTCTTCAAAAATTATATCGATAATAAAAATATATTTGTTTACAATATTATTTCATATGTTTTGCTTATGTTTTCATTTTTTTATTCAATTGTATTATCATAAAGCTGTGATTAAATACCTTTAACTTTACTTTATATTGCTTAAAGTCTAAACACTTTTTCTATATTTTGTTTTTCTGAAACAACAATAACCGTGTATGAATATAGAGATTCTTTTCAACTTCAATGCCTCTGCCACATTTTGTTGTTTTCATCTTTTTTTGTGTCGCGACATTCTCATAATCATTCGCGTCATGTCCCGCCCCTCCATTTCGCCCACTTTTCATCCATTTTGTCGTCCCGCCACACAGCCCCTATATCATTATGTGCAGCCTGTAGTATTATTATATTCCCTCTCATACAATTGTCGACTTGGGGGGGTCTTCTCCTCTTATATACATTTTTTTCATGTCAACAGCAGCAGGCGCAACCGCAGGAGCTGCCTGCCTGCAAGTGCAAGGATAAAAGGGCGAAACTAACAATAAGTAGAAGCCATCTTTCTTGTATACATATAGTGGCCCTACTTAGGCGGAAAGGATCTAGAAAAGCAGCATGAAAAAATTGAATGAACAAAATAATGGGAGTCCAAGGGCTGATTAAATTGAGAGCCGTATAAAATATATATAGGAAATGTTCACTATTTTTCAATATAGTTATATTGCAATAACTTTCCAAATGACATTCACTATGGGAGTCATTGATTTGCCATTTGAAACTTTTAGCCTTTAGCATCTGTTTCAATATGGAGAGCTTATCCACCCCTCACCCATATACATAATACTTTCCCCGTTTTTGCCGAAGCCCCAAATCCCCCAATGGCTGATCCACTACACGTTTGCCATTTATGATTTATGCTGCAAGCGGTGGTATTTTCTGTATTGACTTAACGTGAATTGCGTGGCATGAAGCCCCCAGAAAGGCTCTGAGAGATGCATCTACCCCTGCAGATATTTCGCTGTGCAGGAATCCGTATTTACGGTGGATTTTGGTGCATGATAATTTATTGATATCGTGTTTTCCTTCCTGTTCACATATTGAAACGCATCTGCGTGTATTGGCTGTCATTGTGCATAATAAACAAACAGCAAGACCCCCAGGTCGATATCATCTATGCTAATTTGCAATTTAATCGGTATTGGTTTTGTTTGATGTGCACGAGCTATGTGAATATTGTTAATTATTCAAGTTTGCATAATTATTTAAAAGCAATAAAGCAAAAAATGACACGTATACAAAAAAAGTAGGGTAGTTATGCTGAATATAAATAATTGGATAATATGGTCTTCATAATTAAAGTCATATTTTCATGGAGTTATTTTAATTGTCATTATACAAATCTTTAAATTATATTAATCATAATAAAAACTCCAGGCAAACCAATACAAAACTCCAATAGTTTATTATAGACTGAAGTCCTGAAATATATTATTTAATTGCACTGCTATGTATATTTAAAACGTATCTGAAATCAAGTATCTCTAAAGCGCTATTCATTTGCAAGGCTTATTTCTAGCATAACACTTAAAAAAAAACAGATATAAGAAGTATTAATTAACTGCAGTAAAATGTACCTAAGGCGTATTATTCCTTGTCTTAAAAATCCTTAACCTTATTTTCCAACGTCATCATAATTTTTCTTGCATATTTGTGGGCGTCACATGCACCGTGAATTTTCTTCTTCATTTCCCCTTAGCTTGCATTTTTTTTGTCCACCATTCGAAATTCCAGAGGAGGAAACACGTGTGGTGGAGAAAACGCGGCAAAATGTTGTAAGATTCTTAGACTAATTTCATTAAATATTCATGGCCATGGCACGACAATGCACACGAAGTGCACACACATTTAGCCAGCGACATAGATTTGGGTACAGACATAGCTGCAGTGCCCTCCTCTACCTTATGGATGTTATCCTTATACACTTTAGGAAAATATCCTGAAACATCTCACAATACAAAGTAACTTTAATATCTAAAAGTAATACAAAGTAGATGTACATATGTATTTTTATTTTCTTTAATCCGATTTAAGGTAGAAAGTTGAACAAAAAGCACCCACAACGTTTTAAATTGAAACCTCCTTTTTAGCTTTGTAACTGTTTGTCAAAAATGTCAAACTGCCTCAAATTTCAACGTGGCTTGCAAAGTTTTTTGGCCCGCACATGTGCGGCTTTAGTCGATAAAGCGAGAATGGCAGGCGAAGGATATTTCCCTCATCCGCACCATTGTTGTCCCAAAATTAATAGTGTTTGCTTTTGGGCCTCAGCAGCCAGGAAAGTTGTCACAGCAGCTGCTCCTGACAATTTTTCATTTAATCATTCGGCGGCCTCAAGGCTTTAAGGTAATTTGATTGCCTTTTGATAGATGATACCCAAATAAGCAGAAGAACAAAAAAAAAATATATACATATATTTAAAAAAAAATCTAAACACTTTTGATAAATGTTTCTGTTCCCTGTTATGATGGCAGCCAATTGTCTATTGCGGCATTTGCCCCCCCAAGTGGTTTTTTTCTCCACTCTTCCTCTCTCTACTTTGGCACTAATTTAATTAAGTTGCACAAAAAAGCAGAGACCATAGTCCCCTTTTTGTGGAATGTCCTGGCGGCCTTGCAACATTCTGCATAAATAAAGGGGGCGCTGATAAAAACGCTTGGAACAACATTGGGGCTGACCCCAGACAGAGTGTCGTGTCCTTTTGCAACCCGGAGACCATTAAATGGCCTGACAAATGGTATATTAGCATTGGGAAAAATTAGCCTGGGAAAACTAGTGGTTTAGTAAGCTTGGGAAATACCCTAAGGCGGCCGATATTTGCATAAAAGAGGAGGTTTTTATTTATATAAATTATTATTTAATAACCAATCAGTTGTTCTATTATTTAAAATACAGAAGTTGCTTAATGAGCAGGTTACTTTATGCATTTCCTTCTATTTTAAAATGTTTTCCATTATTATATTTAAACAGTAACTGAAACTCTTATTATTTTAAATATTAAATAGAGTGGGCTTAAAATGTTATCTTTTATTAAAAACTTTTTAAACCAATAGGGAGTCATTTTTAATTTAAACTGCAGAGTAATTTGTTGGTCACTGGAAATCCCCTTTTAAATTTCCATTTCTGTGGTAGGGTCCATAAATTTGCCGAGCTCTTTGTTTCTTTTTATAAAATTTACAATTTCTTTCCTTTATTGGGGGGATTTCTTGTGCAGAGTTGCGATTTCCTGCCAAGTTCCTCTGTGTTTTTGTTTCTTGAGTTGCGTCCTGGCAAATTTCTTTGGACATCTTGAGAAATGGCAAATGGATAAAAGTAGATGAAAGATACCGGTATATGTCCATTATAAACTTCCAGCCTTTCATTCCATTCTGGGCTATGCAAATTTATTAATCAATATAATTACACAAACATTATGCTGCAATCATTTTAAATGATCAAATAATTTTGGGTCTAATTAAATATTGACACGCACACATATTTTATGGAAGCAATTTGAATTAATTGTAGTTTCTACGTGGCTAAGAGCGCAATCAGCATAAAACGTGTGAAAGCAAAATCACAAAAAAATATTCAATAAAATGAAATGAAAACAGACGCAAAGGTAAACCAGAACGCTGGGGATGGGATACACCCAGAACTCTCAATGAATACCTGGACATTCGCATGTGTGCATTGATAAAAATTGTGTTCTTTTTTTTGGGTTTTATTTTTTTAATGTGAGTGCGCTGAACATGAAAGGTGCAGATAATTGAATTTTTTATATTGAAAATGTTGGAGTGGCGCAGAAATTTTCCGGAAAGGCATGGTACGGTTGAAAAGAGATTAGAGGAGGCGGCATGGTCTCATATAACATGGAGGTTGGGAAGGTTGTAAGCTGATAGAAAAAAGATAATAAACTTGATAATGGGTATGACTTTTAGAGGCTGAATATTGAGGCTACAAAAATATATTTAAAAAAGAATATATATTTTAGTTATTCTCTTAAATTGTCGCTATACACAGTTCCCAAAAAGTAGTCTTTAATTTTAGCTGTACAAATTTAAGTCCAGTCTCTACTATTTATTTCAAAATCCAGCCACGTTCTATACATTTTCATTTGGCCACTACTTTCCAACATACACATCCGAGTACATATTTGATTTGATGGCCGACAAATTAAATAAAAAAGCATATGTGCTGATAGGTGTAAAGCTCGTGTAACTATCCACGTGCCTGCTCACGGTTGTGTCTGCGTCGGTGGTGCATTTGACCACATGATGGCATTATAGTACTTGGGCTTGGGTGGATCTCCCTCCGAGCCTGGATTGGGCGGTTGTAGGTGGGTTTAGTCCCCTTCTCGCACTTTATGTGTTTGTAATTGAAAATTAAGCGCCTGTCATCGGGGCCAAGGCGGAAAGTGTTCAGCAATGTACTGAGGCACTGAGAGAAATTAATGTGGAACCTGGAGATTCTTCTGAAATTAGTTACTTGTAAATACCAATATTGGGTTTCTTCAATATGATAAAGAATGCTTAGAAAACATTCACATTTTTTCCGGTCTCTAAATGATGCAAGAAGAAAAAGCCGAAATTCAATACCTTTTTGGTCACGATATTAACCCAAAAAGACTTTAAATGTGCGACTTTAAGTTGATAATTATAAAAAATAATAAGAAAAATAAATAATAATACGCATAACCCTTAAAAACAAATATTATTTCCCAGTGCATTTGTGCTAGAATGAGCTACTAAACTGCGGGAAAGAGAGGTTGTTGGAGTGAAATAGACGAAGGCAGAGCGTGTCTTGTGGCCGCACAGATACAAATACAGATAGAGACACAGATACTGTTACGGATAGAGATACAGGTACAGATACAAATACAGATAGATACCTGGAATAGGTGAATCGCATTTCGATTTGCCACCGCCTGCACTGGAAAATTGCCAGCTAACCATGCGATGCCCCTAAATCCCTCGTTCTGTCTGTGTCTCCTGGCCATTCCTGCGGTTTCTGCCATGTGCGGTTAATTTGTTTCAAATCAGCTTTTCCAAGCAGGATGAGGTGAAAATTGTGTCCACACCGAACTGTGGGTAAATAATTTGCCCGCTTTCCGTCGGCTTGCCTTGGCTGACAGTTGGGGATATAAACCAATTAACTTGCGACATGATCTGTCAACTGGAGTGATTAAAGGTGTGTCTGAAATTGAATCAATAAAGCTGTTTATAATGGTTTATATTAATACGGAGCAAACCATTAATGAGGGATTGAAATAAGATTAATTTGGTATATAAAAATCCATAAAATCTTAAATTAATTCTGACTTTTTTGAAATATTAAACACTTTTAATTGCCTGAACTATTAAAATCTGGTTTTTCATCTCCTGAAATCCTTTCAAATTCGTTCTTTGCCAATTCATGCAAATTGAAAGCTTCCGTAAGTGAAACATCCATAAATCATAATACTCTTTGAATGGAAATCCCCAGCAAACTCGCCCCCAAGTATGCAAAAATTTGCACTTGCTGAAAGCCAATTGTTTTTCCTTTTATTTCGTTTGTTTCTCCAACGTACGAGAGAAAGGCTAAAAAAGCGAAAAGCGAGTAATAGGGGAAAACAAGAGTAGTCGTCTAAAGGGAAAACAATAGAAACAGAACTTACTAACCCAATTTAACTCCCCCTTGGATATGTATGTATGAATATGTACAGGAGGCATGTGTATAACGACCGTAGAGCTACGACAATAGCAACAAGCGTTCTAAACAACGAGTAGTGGCGTTGAAACCACAATAGTAACAACAACAACAATAATAATAATAATAGTGGCTGGCACTACAACAATAATACCTAGTGCCAACCGAGCACGCGATGCCAACATAAAATATGAGCGAGCAAAAGGCGCAAATAAAAGACGAAAGCGTCTAAAATTACGGAAATACCCGGCCAGGAAAACTATGGTTGGAAAGAGAAAAAAAGGGAGGAAAAGCCCCGCCAAGTCACCGCAGTGGCAGGCACACACACACACACACACTTTTAAATGCGGCCATTGTGCGGTATTCATTTTTCCTTTTGCCGCCGAGGTTGCAAACAATGTTTTGCCTCAAAAATAAATGAAAATTCTCCACCGTCCGTCCGGTTTAACTGTACTGAAACTTCGGCGGGGGCTTTCACCCCAAAAAAAACAAAAGGATTATTTTGATGTGGGTACTAAGCCTTAATTATATCAGTTTTGGGTTTGTAATTAAGAAAAATGATAGAAGCATGGGAGGTAAATTTAAGGAGCTGCATAAGTTACATGAAAAATATTTAAAGTTGCCCATTTAAGAAGATGAAAAGCATAAATTTGTTTATATATTATTAAATTAATTAATACATCTAAATATTTAACAAAAGTTGTAAATATAATATGTATTAAGATATTAAACAACTGTTAATTACAGAATTCTACTTCAAAAGTTAAGTTAAAATATTTGAAATGAAAGACTTCCTTCTGAAATTTATTATTTCTTTTAAGAATATAATTTTCATACCTCCACCATATATTCTCAATAGTAAAAACTACAACCTTTCACCTTATTGCCGACGTTTTTCTTAACCACACTTCAGGGTGACAGGGAAAACACATTGTTTTAAATGCCTTGTAACCGACAAGAAAATGAAATTTCGCCACTGGGAGTCGAGATTGTCTCTGGCCAGACATTTTGTGAGTTGAGTTTAGCCAGGAATTCCGAGTTAAATATGTATTATGCTCTGCGAAAACTTCTCACCAGTTGCGCCATAAAGCACTCAGTGCCAGGAAAATGGGAAATGGGAATGTGTGGCAAGGTGGTAAGATGTGTTGCGTGGTTAGTATTAAGGGAGCATGTCGGAACGAAAGACAAACTCATGGCTAGGCCACAGGCGTCCGTTTTAATGCCCATTATAATTATGTGCGACGGTGTGCGTGGCCCCAGCGCTTTTATGGCCTCTTGCCTGAAAACAACGAGAAAAATCAGCACAAAAACAAGCTCACTTAATGACTTGCACGCTAGGTGGCGCCGTCCATAGTGAGTCGCCTCCCCTGGCTTGGGGCTGGTGCAACATCACATTTCATGCGAACCGTTAGACGCGACAACAAATGTTTATAAATTGTATATGAGTATATGAGTATATGAGGTGTGCGAGTGTGTGGGGGCGTGTGTGCGTGAAAGCTCAACATAGCTGAGGTGCTGCTGACACAACTTGGGTGCATTTAATAGACTGTGCCTGCAAATTATACATGAATGTGTGGAGCTGCCACATGTGTATGATGTACATTTAGCACAATTCGAGGTTAGTCAACTCTGCGTGGAGTTAGGAGCGATTTAGGTGATGACATCACCGCGAATGAGGGCTTAATTTGTATGTCCTTGGTCACGGGGGAGAGTTTTATTAATATAGGATGTCAAGAGGGAAATTTTAATATCAGTCAGAAGCACAGAACACAGTGAAGGAATCCTTTCCGACCCTATAAATCATATATATTCTTGATCAGCATCGACAGCCGAGTCGATCTAGCTATGTCCGACAGGAATCAATTTTTTTAAAAATTTTCAAGATTTTTAAGTGGTTAAATTGTTAAAATGGTAAGCAAAAAAAATTAAAAAAATTTTATTTTCAAATAAAATGAAATGTAGTATGCAGATTTATTAGCATTATAAAAACTAACTCAGAACAGTTTTCCGAAATCAAATTAATGCATTTTTAGCTAAGTTATTATATTTTTAAAATTTAAAAGGTCCAAAATTATAGAAGGAAAATATTTTATTTTAAATTCTCCTTTCGGGGTATTTTAATATCAGTCAGAAGCACAGAACTCAGTGAAGGAGTCATTTCCATATAAATTTCCCTATAAATCATATATATTCTTGATCAGCATCAAAAGCCGAGTCGATCTAGCTATGTCCGACAGGAATTAATTTTTTTTTAATTTTTCAAGATTTGTAAGTGGTTAAATTGTTAAAATGGTAAACAAAAAAATTTGAAAAAAATTTATTTTCAAATAAAATGAAATTCAGTATGCAGATTTATTAGCATTATAAAAACTTACTCAGGACAGTTTTCAGAATTCAAATTAATGTATTTTTAGCTCAGTTATTGTATTTTTAAGCTTTAATTTAGCGTTTCATTTCATTTCACCAAATTGGATTAAATTATTATTATCTAATTGTAAGCTGCAAGGGTATACAAACTTCGGCCTGCCGAAGAAAGCTTCCTTTCTTGTTCTATCTGACTTTTTGCAAATATTTCTTGTTTGCATTGCTAAGCCAACTGAAATTTGATGTTTTCAGACGCACTAAAGGATTTTAAGCCGGCCATTAAATATGTAGCATACTTTTGCGAGCATCTCATGCGACCTTCGTCCTTGTTTCCATTTTTTTCTTTGCTGTTCCTTCGCTTCATTCGAGCAGCATAATTGAAAAGGACCAACGCAGAGGCAGGGCCAAGGAGGGAGGAAGGAAAGACAAAGAGCAAAGCGAAGCAAGGTAGAAAGATGAAAGGTTTACAAAGCGTTTGACTGTTGGCATGTCCCTGTGACTGTGACTGTGTGTGTACATCCTGCATCCTGCACTCAAACACAGACGACGAATATCCCGCCGACCTTCAGAACAAAAACTATGTAAAGCATATGCCAAGGGCTAAATAGAATGTACAGAAAAAAAGATAAAATTGAGGGAAATTTGTACGCTAACTTTTGAGCAAGCAGCAAACACAAACAACAAATTGTGAGGGGGGAAAATGTTATTTATGCATCAACCGACTGACTCTCGAATGCTCTATTAACTTGGTTACATTTTAATGCATGTTTCAGCTTCAGTAGAAAATGTAATGCAACTATTTAAGCAGTGTTTATCCGTGGCAACAAAGTTTGAGCGGCTGAACTGCGAATCTTTAGCTTAGGTCAAAAGTCAAACATCTCTTCCTGCAGCATCCCTTCTGCATCTTTATATTTTTTTTTTGCCAGCTGCGATTGCAGTGCGGGAAAAGTTTTGCCCAGTCAAAAGTTTAAAGTGAAAACTATGTGAGCTGCATTTGCAATGCGGCAACTAAGAAAGAAGAGAGGAAAAAATATACAAAATATGTACAATTTTCACTGCAGTCAAGTGCAAATTACAAAAACAAGACATCGATGAAATAGCAAAACAAGTTTTTATTTAAGAATTTCATCGTCCAACGGAGAGATGATATGCAGTTTAGTTTTGTTTGGGAAATGGTTTTAGTTCTGGAAAATAATTGTTAAGTTAAGCCACATAGAAACTACAAATAAAAAGCTCCCGGTTAAGTCTTTAGTTTCAAATTTCTTATGCAAAACTTTAGCTTCTCTTACACCTTAAATCCCTGTTAGACAGATTTTTTCTCTAAAGATTTAGATACTTTTCAAATATACTATATTTAACTTGCAATCAGTGAGCAGCAATCCGTAAAAAGCCACCTCACAGGGGAAAAGCCATTTCGTTGGCTGTATAAAAAACTATTTCTCATTTGCATAATTTTTGCAATCTGGCTCTCTGCTCCACTCCTGTGCCCAAAATCAAAATCATATGGAAATTGAAATCAAATTTCCAGAGCACTTGAGGGGATTCTCAGCGGAGTCGGCGGCAGATGTCCATTTGCAATGACTTGCTGTCACACTTTCCACAACTTTTACCCGGGTTGCGTCTATTTTTTTTTGTCCACGGCTTTGTGTCGGTGACAGTTTGAAAGGCTCAAATTGCAGTCGATAGTTGACCCAAATCCCCCCCTAACCATCCGAATTTGTGCTGCCACGTACAGGGAAAGAGACGAAAAAGAAAACGTCAGCCTGACACACACACACACACACATTAGGGGGGAAAGTGCACGAACTCGAAGAGAGAGAGAAAACGAAATGAAAAGGGGGAAAAACTAACAAGTTCCATATTGCAAAATCGCCAAGAAACAAATTCTACGAGTAGAAATTAAATCTTTAAACTTAAATGGAAGTTCAATTAGAATTTGAAATGTTTTAGAGTTATAAAAGGTTAGGGAATTGTTTAAATATATACACAAGAACATTCAGAAATTTTATAATGTAAAATTAAAGAGAATTCAATTTCCGGAACATCTGAGATAATATTTTTGCTCACTCACTGCAATTTTTTTCCTCGCCCCTTTTTCGTTTGTCATTCTGCAGTGGTGCAGCGCACATGTAACTGTCAAAGTTCGGGGCAAAAAGAAACTCGAGGAGATATATATCTCCCATGCTGCACCTCCTCTCCACTCTTTTCCTCTGCTGACAGACAAGTGCGGGCTTCTATGTGACATTGTTTACCTTTGCCAACGACACAAAAAAAAAGAAAACTTAGAAAAACCAAAATGATTTACGCGATATGAGTTTTGTGCTCATGGAAAACATTGTCATTTTGTTTTGGCTGTAGACGAGGCTAACGAGTTTTGTCGAAAACAGCAACAAAATGTTAGCTAAAATGCAGCGAAAGCGTAGCACAGTGCTTAGGCTGAAACGTGACCACGCGGCGTATGAGTAACGTAACCAGCTAAGGGCTAATAATGCCAAAGAATGGTTATATATTGTTGTAAAGGAGAAATATGCAACGAAAGAGGGAATCAATTTTAACAAAGCTTGAAGAAAATTGTAAAATATAGTACTAAATAAAATATATTATTGAAAATATGCATTCAAAGATAAATAAAAAATATTTGTTAAAATATTCTTCTTATTCTTCTTAAATAAGAACCCATCGAGAAAAGCCCGTGTGGTGGTGGTTCTGCATCAGACTTGTTTACAGTTTGTAGTCAACATTTCCAGTGACAAAACCGCAGCGGAGCCACATGTGTGCGCCTGTGCGTGATGTCCGTAAATGCATTACGACAATTTCAGACAGACCGCAGGAAACTAAAACTGAACAATGACGCAAACCGTTTCGGACTGGCCTAAATGCACCCGGAGCAATGCTGGAATAACTAACGCAACAACCACGGTAATAAACACAACCACAAAATGTTCATCAGCTTCATTATTGTCAACGATTCTTTTAGAAAATGTCGCTAGCTTTATTTAATTCTTTATTTTTACTTTTTCTATCCACTTTTGTGGTTGGGACATTTTAAATAATTGCGGTCATGGAAACATTTTAGCGTTGATATTGAATATTCCGACTGAATATTATAGTAATGTATTTCTAATGGGATTATTAGGTTTAATGGCTGTCAAATTTATAAAATATAATATCAACAAAGCCTTTTTAAAATAATGAGCAGACTTAACCAATTTTCATATATGGAAAATCATAAAATTTATGATTAATACGATTTTCGTTTATCTGTAATTCAAGTGAATTTGGTCAATAAATTAAGATAAAATGTGGCAATAAATTCCAACTTATAAGTATTAGTATTTCTTCCTCTCTCTTGATGTTTAAATATCTTCAATATTAAATGCACATTCAATCGATCGATGTCTGTATTTACATAAATTAAAAAAATTCTTGCCAGCAAAAGCAATTTGTATAATATGAAGCCACCGACCTTGATTGATGTGTTGTTGGTTCGGCACATAGCTTACTTGGTTGCAATTCCATTAACCGCTCTCGGGTTTCTTGGGCCCCCAACACTTTGCCCCTTCTCCACCATTGACCACAACAAATTGCGCATACGCCGTGTTGCACCTGCCGAACAGCCAGCAAAGGCAACAGTCCGGCAATATTTCTCCTCTTATTCAAAATGCATAGGAGTTGGCGAGGGGTTTCTGGAAACAACCTGCTTTCAAATCAATAGTGGAATGCAATTTACAAAATTGATTGGGGACGAAAATGAAGGCACGAAATGTTGAGGCGCAAGTAATGAAGATGGTGCAAGGAGCATCGGCTCAGAATAGATGTGTTGCAGCCACCGATTTACATTTTAAATTGTGGATTGCTCCGAAAAAGTTGCTTCTCTTCTTCCTCCATCTTTGGTGGATTGCATAAACTTTGCAATGCCAAAGAAAATACAGAAGACTGTGTATCTATAGAGACCGAAAGTCTCGCTCGAGTTGCACACTTGATAAATGTCGTCGTCGTCGTCTTTGGATAGTCCTTTCTTTTGGTCTGCTTCTGTTCCCTGGAGCATAATTAATTATGCCCAAATGGTTGTTACATACCAAATAGACGCTTATATTTTTTTAAAACGTCTGTGTGCTTCTTGCTGTGGTTCAAGGATGCTGTAAAGTAAAGCAAATTTGGGTGAATTTGTTAAGTTAGGTTGTCTATATTTAG